>NGKJ01000111.1:72180-119797 GCA_002162495.1 Myriosclerotinia curreyana | reverse complement strand
GGCTTGTTCCCGCTTATCGGGTCCGACAGCATATAAAAGGTCGGTAGCTTGTTCCCGCTTTGTTGGTCCGACAGCATACAAAAGGTCGGTAGCTTGTTCCCGTTTGTTTGGTCCCACTGCATAGAGAAGGTCTGTAGCTTGCTCAGGTTGAGCAACCCGCTTCTCTATCTTTATTGTTAGCACGACACCCTGTATATGAATGTAATTAAATCACTAACCGTTTGGCGTGGGAAGAGCAATGGCTACGCTTAGCAAGCTTAGGACTGACAATGCCAATGTGACCTTCATGATGATGGTGGTATGCGAGAGAAGAGGTGTATGAGTGAATGTTGAAGCGTTGGTAAATGTTTGCTATAGATCTCGTTCTGATATATATCTCAGGATGAGCTAGTAGCTATATATAAGAATTTGTTATCAGGACGTCACCGAAGTATTGCCCGGGTGCTTCTAACCTCCTTCCTATTATGTGAAAGTGGGAATATGCCAAGGATCAGGTTCCATTCAAGATAAAGGTTGTGCTGCATGTGCCAGAGGAATTCTGCAACACTAGTTATCAGTTACTATATTCATACGAGTCTACCAATGAGACTTGTTTATTTCGAATTAGTTGCTTTATCTTGACTTTACTCTTGCCGATTACCGTCTCTTCTTTAATACTGGTCGTCGATCTATTAGCGGGACTTTCGAAACTTTCCGAATTCTTGGAGAGACCGCCTCCCAACTTCCTAAAAATTCGGAGGTGGCTGCTGGTTCCAACTTCGTCAACTCTTTCTCTCGAGAAATTCACTGAAGACCTTGACAAGCCGTAAAATCACAACAACAGAATCTAGTACTATGGACTCCAAACGCGTGCAATATGATCAACTCCCACTCGATGAAGGCACCCTCCCACCCAAGCAACGAAAGACCACCTCTATCACCCAAAGGTTCGTCCACGGCCTTCTGTGTGTAGTTATATTATTGATAATGGTCGGTATATTCTGGGCATGGTCACACAAACACCCAAGTCTACCTCAATACATCGACTGCGGCTCCACAAGCGAAGAAGCAGCCGCCAATGGCTGTGTCATGGAACCCATGATATATGCCTGGATGCCCAAAGAATGTTACTTTGAGGATCTCAGCCGCCAATACTCTCCATTCGAAGACCGAGAATGGTACACAGATGATACCTTCTCAGTACAAGTACCACCTGAAGATCTCTGGGCAGGAAAGAGAAAACATGTCTTTACCCACATGTATCACTCAACACATTGTTTATTCTTGTGGAGGAAATTGGCACTAGGGGTCGCGAAGAGGGCGAATTATTTGGATGCTAAGACGTTACAGTTGGACCATGCGGATCATTGTTCCGAGGTCCTGGATCATTATGGTGGAGAGACGGTAAATTCGACGAATGATGTTATTTTGGGATTTCATAGATGCGAGAGACTTGCTTGGGCGTAGGAGCTGCTCGATGAAACCACTGAAGGAGAAGGAGCATTCTGTCACGAGACTTTAGGTTGGGAATCAGGGCCGTTTATTTGATGTGCAACTCCATACATATATCTGTTTACATCTGCAATGAACCCAGAGCAAATGAAATATGTGGCATTTTCACGTGCAGCATCCTTGATGTTCTCGAGCAAGTGCGGGGTTAAGATTAATTAGAGGAATTTGTATCTTCTCAATGCTTGGAGAAATTTCGGGCCAGGAACTATTCAGTGTCGATAAAGACATCACTCTTCACGTATTCCGAACACACTAGAAATCGGACACAGGAAAGAATGTAGTGGAAAACGTGCATGATGTACACGGCTCAGCACTGATGTAGCTAACTGCGAGCATGTTATCATCGAGAAAAAATGGAAATTAAACTATCTGGAGACTGCCACAAATATAGATGCTCCCAACTTCTCAGAATCCTTGAGCTTTCCAGGTGCAATCAGCGAGTCCAATTATGCCTCATACTTCCACAGGGTATTTCATTCGATATGTTAGGAATGAAAGCAAACCAATGACTTAATTGGATTCGAGTAGGTAGTTACGTCTCAAAAGTATATCAGATGAGAGGTGCCAAAAAAAACGCAGAGATGATTCATTGGAATGCACATACCTCTCATGCCTAGTTTTCGATTAATTGATTATAAGCCGAATGAGATTTGAAAGGAATGTTCTACTCCCATACATGATGACATGTATCATATTTCACCAGGGGATCCCTAGTCAAAAGAAACTAGCTAGCTCGTCTACGCATACCCACGATATCTAGGTCCTCCATATCTAGATCCACTTTCATATCCATACTCCCAATCTCTCTCCCTCTCCCTCTCCCTCTCCCTTACAATCCTCGGTCTCGCATATCTCTCCATATCTCTCTCCCTCTCCCTCTCTCCAACCCTTTCTCTCCTATCCCAAACTCTTTCCCTATCCCTATCCATATCTCTATAGCTCTCACCCGACCTCCCCAACTCCCTCTCAACTATCCTCTCAACCCGATCCTCAACCCTTTCCACTCGCGCCTCAACTCTATCCTCAAACCTATCAAACCTATCTATTCTAGCCCCACTCTCACCATCCCTCTCACCATCCCTCTCACTCTTCCTTTCCCTCATCCCCGCCATCTCCCTTCCCTTCTCACCATCCCCCAGCCTATGACTCCTCCCCTCCCACTTATCATCAATCCTGCGAAGAATTAATTCCCCATCCAACCCCTTAATCATCTGCAATTCCAGCGCTTCAATTCTCCGTCTAGTATTCTCAGCTTCTCGAATTCGATCCCGATCCCGATGTTGCGAACTGTGCCCAAGTTCTCCATCCACTGGCATATTAAGACAAGACTCATCCAAAGTACCCCCATTACCATTACCCTTCCTCACAATCCCCATCCCCTCCAACCTCCCTTCCCTCCTCCCCTCCTCCCTCTCGCTCTTCATCATCAGCCCCTTAACCTCCCCCCTAACCCCATTCAACCCCCCACTCAACTTTTCAATTTCCTTTTCCCTAGCCAGCTCCCTTTCCTTTTCTAATTCTTTAATTCTTGCCGCTAATGCTGCTGTTGTCGTATTTGCTGAACTTTCTGCTTGTGCGGGAGCATGGGTGTTATTACCTGCATTCGCGGAGCGATTTTGGTTGCCTGGCGGGTGAGAAGAATTTGTAGAAGCCGAGGGCGGGTTCGAAAACGTAGTATTCAACCCCTTAAATCTCTCACCTAATCTTTGTATAACATCGATATTATGGAATAAATCTGAACAACTTGGTCTTCTCCCCCTGTCTCTTTCTCTTGCTTGTTCCATTTCCCTTTCCCTTTCCCGTTCTCGTTCCTGAACATAATACAAATCCTCATGATAAGGATTAACCGGCACAAAAGTAGGTTCCACGACATAAGTGGGCGATCGATAAGGAGGAGGCATGGCATCGACGCGGATAGTGCGTTCGGAATATTTGTTTTTGGGGGATTTGGGACGGTCGAACATTTTGCCTTTGGTGGATTTTTTGCGGATGGAGTAGAGGGCGGGCCAGCACATTAGGGATGGGTATAGGTAGGTGGGAGGTGGGAGGTGGATGTAGTGTAGTGTGATGGGCTAGAAGGTATTGGTGCGGTGGTGCAGTGGTGGTGACTGCTGAGAATCATGAAGTTGACTTGGTATATCGATGGATATGCGATGGAAGAAAAGATGTTCAGTAAGGAATTAAGTAGCGATTAAAGATACGTTTATAAATAATCCGACCGCTATACAAGTATCTAATGCCACCATACAGTATGAGGCTTGAAATCAATAAGAAAGACAAAAAGAAGTGTAAAACAAGAAAGAAACCGATACGGTACATGAAAGTGTGTATGTACAAACGACCGATTTCATGTTTCAGTCTTTGAACCCATTGGCAGCCTTGCAGTTGGCGTGGCGCTTGAAAAGATGTAAACGATGATGACTCCTAAACCATGAACCTGGTATTGTATCGAATAGTAATATATCCATAGAAGAATCAAGATATTTGGGAACATTAGAAACAGTCAAAGATATCAATGCGTGTGCCTTTGCTCGCTAGCATCAAAGGCACACGCTAGCATTGAACGCTGAGTTGATTCATGTATCTTCCCGATTGCCTGATGAAGTGATTTCAAAGCTGCGGTCACCCACTCCTTGTTCAGTAAGAATATCCTCACTTTTCACAGCTTTGCCTTGTTCGAGCTCTTTTTCGAATCTTGTTGCCATGCAAATTCCTTCCTTTGGGTCAGTCGAACAATCATAACTTGTTGGGAAGAACCACTTACCAAAGTCTTCTTTGCTCCTGCCTCTATAATAACATTTACAATTACTGGTACACGCGCTTTGTATCCTTCTTCTGTAGCTTTTGCTAATTCATCAGGGGTACGGACTAGATATCCTTTTCCGCCACACATCTCCGCAACTTTCTCATAACCAACTTCCCATCCTAAACTCGTACTTCGTAAGCCACCCTTTGAACCTACCTCACTGTTCTTTTGCAATTTCAACCACGCATCAGGACTCTCGCTATCACCTTGATACACCCCACTATTATTCATGACAAAGATAAGGATACCCATTCCATACCGCGCCATTGTTTCAACTTCTGCCAGTGAGAATCCAAAAGCAGAATCCCCTTCCAAACAAACAACCTTTTTGGGGGAAGAGTTTGCACCGCTTCGCGCTTCTCGTGAAGGAAAATTATAGGCGCAATAAGCTGCAATGGCATAACCTAGACCTACGCCCATCGTTGCATGTGTGCCAGCATCAAGACGCAATCGTGGATGTTCCACGGGGAATACACTGCGTGAAATATCCATTGTGTTTGCGCCCTCAGACACATAAACTACGCCACCATCCTGGGGTGGAGATAGTTTGTGAATGATTTCTTTGATTACATCAAAAGCTTTACCATATGTCATCGGAATTTTATCTACCTTCGCAGACTTGGCAGCGGTAGCTTCATTTTTCCTTGCACTTTCTTTTAGGTTCTTCATGTATGCTGAAGATGTATCATATTTCCAACCATGAAGAGCATCTGTTAGTTGCCTGGTAACGATATTGATATCACCAATTATTCCAAGTTCGGCATTACCGTTATTATTTCCAATTTCTTCAGCTGAAGTATCAACTTGTATAATTTTAACATCCGGATTGTATTTTGGTGCCTCGCCATAATGAAGTATCCAGTTGAGTCGAGCGCCGAGAACAAGAACAACATCAGCGCCTTTGAGTGCTGCGGATCTAGAAGTTGCAGTGTTGGATGGATGTGAGTCGGGCAAAACACCTTTCCCCATAGGAGTTGGTAAAAAAGGGATATTGGTACGGTTGATGAATTGTCGTATTATAGACTCGGCTTGCGCGTATGCAGCGCCCTTCCCAATAATGACTAGTGGTGCTTTTGCCGACTTGAGTAACTGTGCAACCTTTTTTATAGTGTCCGGGTCTCCTGCAGGTCGCGGTGCAGCAGTCACTATCCGTGTTGTGATGTGTTCCCCTTCTCCTTGTATAACATCTGCAGGCAAATCAATGAACCCGGTTCCAGGCCTTCCGTACCATGAAGTTCTGTAAGCTGTTGTGATTGAAGGTGATATTGAATCGAGGCTCGACCGTATAGCAATCTTCGTGTGCGGATCCAGAAGAGATATAGCATCAAGCTCTTGGAAAGCTCCCTTTGTAACCAGATGTGTTTCGCTCGAGCCAGCTAGCAAAAGCATTGGAAAGGCATTGGCAGATGAGTTACCGATACCTGCCATTGCATGAAGGACTCCAGGACCGCCTACGACAAGACAAACTCCGGGTCGTCCTGTCAAATACCCATATGCAGTGGCGGCATAACTTGCGGCTTGCTCATTTCGAAATGCAATGAATCGAATGCCTAAAGCAATTGCTTCCTCCGCAATTTGGACTACTGGTATACCAACCAGACCAAATATAACCTCAACTCCCAGGTCTTTCAGAGTATGAGCTATTAATTGAGCTCCATTGCGAGGAGCCATTGTTTGTTGTTGATTATGTGAAGGTATTGTATTGATCTTGGCTGGTTGGCTAAGGGGCCTCGGGATGTGAGCTCTTATCGAGATGCCGATAAGCTTGACCCTGAAACAACGACCCAACGACGCGCCCAACAGAAATGACATTCATGGAACTTATTATCTCCTGCCATAACCGTCTCAGATTTATGCCATTTGAAAATATATCTTCAGAAGAATTTTTGAACAGCTAAGTTCAGTCTACGAAGCTTTAAACATATTCATTCAAAAGGGAAAACATCAAACTACGTCTTCACTCTCGCCCCTCACCCTCGCCATCTGCAACGAGTTATTAATCCGCTACAGCTACAATTCAGACGTTATAGCTACAGATATGGCATCGTCTTCTACTTCTACGTCTTATTCCACCGATCCTGCTCTCTACTTGTACACCTCGTTGACTTCCGGCTCATCGCATATTGTTACGGCTACGTCGAGATTAGAGACCATTTTAAAAGCAAACAGAATCCCTTTCAAAGCACTTGATATTGCGACTGATGAGAAGGCGCGAATGCTATGGGGTCGCAGAGCTGGCAAAGATGAATCAGGGCGTGCTAGAAAGATTCCAGGCTTGGTCCAAGAGGGGCTGGTTCTTGGTGTATGTTAAAGTTGAATACCGCAGAGGATATGGCTAATAAGGTTAGGATCTTGTTGAAGTTGAGGATTGGAACGAGTATGGCGAATTAAGGCAACATATTAAGATTGTACCTGTATCTGGACCCGGTGCAAATCCAGCCATCAAAGCAAAAGCCCCAACAAATACCCAAGAGAATAAAAAGCCAGCTGTTGCTCCTGCTGCACCTCCTGCAACGGCATCCAAATACGTCAAATCAAAACCCCCTTCTGGAGCTGCCGAAACGACCATCACATTAGCCATGCGACAAGCAACTCAGGAAGCAGCACAAAAGGCAAAGGGCTTGAAGAAGAAAGCAACAGACGCAATAATTAATACTACCAAATCCGAACCTAAGAAAGCACCCGAACCTGCCATTTTACCAGCTGCGGCCACTCTTAACGAAAGGGTCCTCTTTGAAACGATCACAATACTACAAAATTCCGATAATTCAACCTGGAGCGCCGCGCCGTATTCCGAGTCGAGAGAATCTAGTAGAGGGCCGGCACAAAAATCCGAGTCTCTGCAACCGCCAGCTTCTACTGCTTGGAGACCCAAGGATATCGATCCTCCTGTTTGATGCACCGAGGCTCATCTGTATCATCAGGATCTGCGGAGGAGATCAAGCAAATCGAGGTTGAGGAAACAATACCCGAGGAGGGTGAATACGAACAATCGAATTCTGGAGAGCAGTGAGGACTGATTGTATTTCATACTTGATGCCTCCTAGATATTAAAATATTAACTGTTTTATCAAATCGATTTCGCTGTTCTGTTTTTGAAAGTTTATTCTCTATGCATGACTAAGCAACTTGGGTTGGTAGTCGCTTTTGCCCCTATTCTTGAACTTAGGCAGAGCCTTGATGAATATCATAGGATTCGCTCTAATTGTCCTTTAATATTGCAGACTTCCAAAGGTTAAACAATTCATCCTGCTATCTAAGCAATATAAGTTGGGCACTTAGTATCACCACCTGACGCACCTGCTGGACTACAATCTAAATAATCAATATTTCATCAAAGGCTAGTTATCTCACCTACACGAGTAGTCTTGTGTTGGCTTGAAAGATGAGGTTTTCTGTGAGCAGACTATTTCATGAAGTGTGGTGAATCAACTTTACAGAGAGCCTTGTTGAGAACCATTCTCAGGACGAACTTCATTGATGAGATGTTTCTAAAGATCCAAATCTACTCTAAACAATTGTCTGCTCCTGCCTATAAGTGTTTGCGAGGATTGGGGGATTGAGATGAGGGGCATTTTCATAGTTGTGTATCATGATTATTGAAACGGGAGAATGGTACGTTAGTCGACATTTGTAGATCTCGGTGTTTTCGCACATTTCCCCTGAAGTAAACGGGTCAACAGAGAGCTTCAATATTCGCGGTGTACAAAAGCGCTCATGGCCTGAATAAAGAAGAATATTTGATTTCGATTGTTTTATTCACCTTGAAACGCTCACCTTTCTTTTCATGTGCATCTTTGTTTGAGTCCGTTTTCGGTTTTTGTACCCTGTGTCATCAAAGGATATTATTTTCCCTTTTCATGACAGTTTCTCAACTCAAATTTTATATTTCCCAAATTACTGTGGAGCTGAACAACCTAACGCAATTTACAAGAACCATAAGTCTTCGGTATGGCTTTCAACTGGATAATAAGACGACTTACCTCGCCAACCCCCTTTTCAATCCCCACCCTAACGTCCCCTCAATCACAACAGGAGATCGAGCCACCACGAAACCAACTTCGGCGTAAAAATCTGAGATATGGAGTCGAATTAGAATACGTGTTGGCATTTCACGAACTAGAACTCGATCTTACAGACTACGTTGGGGGTGGCCCTGACCATGGAATTGACAAACATGTCCCATTAGAGATTCGCCGCGAGAAATTTTGGAGTCCAGTCGTCACGTCGAACGCAACTCCCAATTATCCCAATTTCATCTACAATAGCTGGGGAATTATTGAACACAATCTGAAGGATAAAGATAAGAAGAAACAGTTGGCTAATACAAGGCCTTATGACCTTCAACCACAATCAATCGTCGCGAAGAAATTGAATGAGAAGGCTGTACTGATCAAGGATAGTATCAAGCGCAAAGGAGAGCAAAAACCAGCAGACAAGGTTAAAGGAGCTTACGATCAATGGATCGTTTCAACAGATAAGACAGTTGTCGGGCAGGGTTCCGCAAATCTCTATAAATGGTTACCACGTATCTCTAGCAATGTTTCGGCGAAGTGGGATTCTTATGGTATTGAAGTAATTTCTCGAGTCCTTATGAGTAACAGCGCTCGAGATACTGCTGAGCTTCAACAAGTCGTCAATGCACTTAAAGGCAACGGCGAGGAATTATATGGAGGCTTCATCACAAATCAATGTGCCTTACAGGTCCACATTGAAGCCCCTAGCCTCGCCGTTCAGAAAGAATTGGCGGTCATTCTGTTAGTCTACGAAGACGAGATCTCAAGACTACACCCTAATTGTCGTCGTCCAGGTCATCGTGCTTGCAGAGGTAATATTCTTAGTAATCGTATGAGAATATTCTTGGACCCTAACTTTAGCATAACGGGGGAAAACAAATTAAAACTCTGGGACCAGCGTACGGATACATCTCTATTAAGACGACATAGAACAATCCAGGAGATTCGTGATGAGATTGGTCGGCTAGAGGATGAACGAGCGCTAAATCAATACATGGACTTCCCCAAAAGACATAGGATGAGGGTCGTAAATTTTAATAATACGACAAATGCAGACCGAGGTCGAACCATTGAATTTCGACAAGCCCGTGGCTCGCTAGATGTGAATGATGTAGTTCATTGGGTCGATTTCTGCGTCAAGCTAGTACAGCTTGCGGAATTCTATGTATATAACCCAGAAGAGAGAATTGAGACTTGGGATGAATATGGAGGCTTAATATGGAAGCCTAGCGACCCCAAAAAGCCTGGCGACAATAAATGGCCTGATGTTTTCCAATTGCTGGACGATATGCAACTGGATGACAGGGATATGGCTTATTGGAAACGTAGAGTTGCTATGTATATGGTGGGGGGGATTGAGGACGAGCGAAGTGACATTGAGGATTTCCCCCGGGAAAAAGAAAAGAAAAAGAAACCACTCCCAAAGTCTCCACCGGGCACACCTAAGCCGCAAGGAACACCTCCACCACCGAATGAAGAGGCAATAGCCCCACCGAAACCGAAACCCATCAAAACAGTTCTACCTCGAGCGCCTCCGTTATACCCTCCAAAAACTTCACCAGAGTCTTCATCAAAGGCTTCAAAACCTCGTAAACCAAGAAGTAGGACTAGTAGTAGGGAAAAAAGTAGCAAGTTATCGAAAATATTGAAGAAGGTTCAGGAAAAGGAAGGTTCCGATAAATCATTCTTTGACGTAGACACCGCTGGAGGCTCCAAAATCCCTCTACCGTCTCCGGTTCTAAGTCCGGCCGATTTGCTAGCTGCGTCTACCAAAAAAACTGAACCAACTTCGCAAAAACCGCTGCAACCAGGTCAGCAATCCGGGCTCCCCTCTTTTGATCCTGAAGATTATTATAAATTATATGGTGATACATTAGATCCCTTTAAAGGAAAGCCAAAGCCAAAGTCAAAGGCAACGTCAGGGACTGTCGAATATCCGATACTTCCTGGCCTAAGTGAAGCCGAGATGGGAGTTGTTAACTATCCAACCCTTCCTGGCCTAAGTGAAGCAGAGATGGGAGTTGTTAACTATCCAACCCTTCCTAGCCTAAAGGAATCTGTTCTAGAACCTGAAGCACCACCCGACTTGCCTTTTGATTTTGGGGCTGGATCAACAAATGTAAGGAAATTTGCACCCAACCTTGAGAGAAAATTTTTTGCTAACGAACAATTAGGCTCCTAAGACTAGTACAACAGTTACTAAAGGCGAGAAGAAAAGACCTGGAGAAGAGCTTTCACCAGGTAAAAAGGATGTCAAAAAACAAAAGACCACCGCTAGTTCCACCGCTAGTTCCACCCCTAAATCTGGCAAGTCTGGCAAGGAGAAGCCTGAGAAGCCCGCAGGTCAATACTTAATCGCCGATATCATCGAAATAGTCAAGGCGCTCGAGGATTTTTCCGCAGAGGAATTTAAGAACATGATGAAAGACTTGTATGACACCACTCCAGAAAATCAAGCGATTGTATCACAAGTAATTGCCGATCATGCACAGCATCATAAGACACTGCTGCCGGGATACGTACCGGGTCATAGTGAACTCGATGATGCAGCGATTGCTCAAAAACTCCAAGATGAGTGGAGCGATAAACCCGATACAAGCAACGACCTGGAATTGGCCATGCAGTTAGAAAAAGAAATGAAAGAGGGCGGTGCCGTGAGTCAGGACGACGTTCTGTTGTCTAATTTCTTACATCAACTAGCTAAGCAACAGGAACTTGAACTTGGTACCAAATTAATCGGCGCAGAATTGAAAGTCGATCACCCACCCCCCACTAAATTTGGGTTGGAAGAGCTGGAAACAACTGGTTCTCCAGATGGTGATCCTGTCTACAACAGACTTAGGATAAAGAACTTCAATCTCAAAGAATGGGAAATACTACCCACTCCCGCATCTGTTGGTAAACGATTCAATCAATGCGGTGCGAACGCCGTTGCAATAGCTCTTCGAGAACAGTATCCCAAGGAGCCATGGACCCAAGGTTTGACCCCCACACGCTTTTTGGAGCAATATATCGATACAGTTCCCAAAATCTGGGATGAGGGGAGGGATGCAAATTATGACGAGGAACAGCTCAATAATGCCGTGCAGAGACTTACAGATGGGCAACTTCAACTGGCAATCATTCATAAAGGTGTGGAAGATGCTGGCGTCAGTGGTGAAAGCGCCATCCTTACCATGCATGGCGAGCGGGCGAGGTATCTATATATACATTTAACTCATGCGGGATTTAAGGTTGGTGCAGGAAAGGATTACGTGCCTTATATGCATTATGAAGCCATGAGAAGAAAACTTGGACAAACAGAGCATGAATAATTGCCGGGTGGGGTCTCTTTGGTACAACTTATGTTTATTTCATTTGTCTTCTTTTCCTTTGGGGGAGTATTGTAGATATAGTGTGACCAATTCATATCCCATTATAGGAAGTTGCGGTCCGAGTCTCTTTCAGACATGAGGAAACCTCAAAATGAGTATCATTTAAAATTGTATCAATTTATACACTTGGCTTGGTTTTATCAACACATGAGTGTTTTGATTGTTGAAAATACTACCTGCAAATAAGTATTCAAAACATTCAGCTGCAATATAACTCAAAAGACAATAATCCCAATGCATGACTTGAATATCGTGAAAGATATATTTGAGAACATGATACAAGATGAAACATTATAGGAATATTATTCCAACTCTTCAACACAGCTCTGTCCATGATATTAGAAGCATAACATGAAGCATATGATGGCGCATCTAACACCCGTGTCTGGGATTGCTGTATTGGAAAGTATCATTCACGTAGGGAGAGGGGACATTGTATCCCGATGTTATGCTTCGATGCATCTGGGACGGGCATTGACGAGGCTTGGTATAAATTCACACAATTTAGAATCTAGATTCGTACAACAATGTCATCACCGCAAGAGATAGACAGTATATATGGAAAATTTCCAAATCAATTTTATTTACAATTACACACACGCTGGTGACCGCACGAAGCGGCAAATAAATGTGAGCCCACTATGTTATCCCTAGATCCATCATTCCTAATAAATATGAGCCCACTATGTTATCCCTAGATCCATCTCTCATAATAGATATGAGCCCACGGTGTTACAAAAAACCAACATGTGTACCAATTACACATGTACCAAAAAAAACGGGCGCTGAGGTGATGTATGCTGTCGCTTTCGCTGATGCTGGATGTGTCGCTAAGCCGATTAGGGCGAGGGGTATAGACGCTGTGTTTAAATAAATTTTAAACATTCCGAAAAACCAAAACCAAAACCAAAACCAAAACCAAAACCAAAACCAAAACCAAAACCAAAACCAAAATACCAAAAAGCCAAAACCAAAACCAAAAAACCCCCCAAAAAACCCAAAAGAGCCCCCCAAAAGAGCCCCCCAAAAGAGCCCCCCCAAAAACTTCCAAAAATTACAAGAATTTCTGAAATTACTTGAAATCTTCAAGCAATTTAAGAACTCAAAACGATATGATTATCGGACTTGTATTCCGAAAAGAGAATTTGCGCCACCAAGTTCCATTAGTGGTCGTGGTGGCAGTACTGATGGTGAAAAAACGTTTGGCTGTGCCGCTCGAAGGGGATTTTCTTGTCCTGATGGTGACCAGTTCGCCATCATCAAGGGATTGTCGAACTGAACAGGGAGATGAGTAAATGTTGTTTGGGCGTAGAGAACCCGATGTCTCTCGAGTCTATGGGCCCAAGCCTGGAGCTCCAGCTGACGGCTCCTTACTTTCGCTCTGTACTTTTCCGTTTTCGCCACTTGGAGCTCATACTCCTTCAGGTGAGACCTTCCCAATGAAAATTCGGAATGTCTCGATGGTAAACCCCTCCCTTCCATCACCCACGCTCGGGTGGGGGTTTCAACGAATCGCTTGACGTAAGTCGGTGAGGCGTTACAGAGGGCCGGCGAGAGGTACTTTTCGGGATTCGTTATCCACTCCCGGTGTTTGGGATTGCGCAAGACGGCGAGATGTGCAATTGGTTCGGGGCGTGGTGGTGGAACCCTAAGTTCCATGGTCGACACTGTGTCTATAACTCTTTCTTCGGGGTCTTCAAGACTGAAACGCTCAATTTCTTCCGAACTGTGGGAGGCTTTAGCCCACAGGGCGCCACGGTGGTGGCATGTAATGTTGTTGTTTTCGCAGTAACATGTGTTTTTTGGTAATTTGGCCGGCTGATTAAAAGTAGGAGGCTTTGTGGTTTTCGCTGATGTGGTCGTATTAGGACCTGAACTGGAGCTGGCTGACATAGCGAATGATTGATTTGAATATCAGAAAGCGAAAACGAAGGTCTTAGTCAAGGACTATGGAGTGAAGCAGTTTGGCGATGGCCTTGTATGCTATAGTTGTTTGATGGGTTGTGACGTATGAATTTTGAAAGAGAAAGTTGGGTCGTTATTTTGTATGAGGTTGTGATATATTTATTTAATTGTAGAGACAATTTTTGTTGTGATGAATGTGTTTGTAGTGAGATGAAGAAGAAGAAAGGGGAAAAAAGGGAAAGAAAACAGATATTATATATTACATTATTCATTATACTAAATAGGTATTATCCATTAGACACGATACTAAATATTGTACTAGAGGGGTAAGTTTGAAGTTTAAGTTCGGTATTTGGTTATGAATAGAAGTTTAAGTTCGGCATTTGGTTTAGAAAGGATGATATACTTGCCTATAAACCAAGTTTTGAAAATAGAATTTATCTTTTGCTCAACTTTTTTTTATGACAAGCAAAGATATTTCCATTCAAACCAAATGCCGAACTTAAACTTCAAGTTTGCCCCTCATAAGGATGCAATCTATGCCCAAAATGTATTGTTTGAAGCTTAAGATTGAACTATCAACCGAGAGCTAGTGAAGCTAACTAAAATAATGGAAACTTTTACAATGTCTCGAATAATGCTACATAGGTAGTTGGAATGGAAATTCTCACTGTTTATGACATTCCAAAAAGAGAAAAGCCCTCAAACATTAAGTTTGTAACATTGAATGAAACGGGTGAAGAAACTCAGGAAATCAGGTGAAGATCACGGAATACCTAGGAACACAGGAGTAGAAATACTTGTAAAATAGATATCCATTATCTATCCATATGTGACAATAAGTTCGCCCAGATCTATGCCTAATTGAAATTGATAGGCTTGAACCAATCCTCTATAGCTCACATTATTTTGAGCAAAATAGCGCCATTTTCGGGGAAGGTACTGACCCTCATATTAGAATAACCCGAAAGACAAAGCTGAGATTGCTGGGAAGAAGCTAAGGTTTATTTGAAGTCTTATTGAACAAAATCTTGAGAGTCACGAAGCTTGCAAACAGCTGGACAAAAAGTTAACAGGTTGTTTCAACATAGCAAGTCAAGAAACTCACCCAAGATAATCCTCTTTGATACTTCCAATAGCAAACATTGCTCCGACTTCAGGCCTTGTACCGATGATTTTCACTCGGACATGAGTACCTGGCTCAATAACAGAGTCCTCATTATTTGTAAATTGGGGTGGTGTAGCATTTGCATCGAATTTGATGTCACGAGGGATAAGCTGCATTCAATTAGTATAATTTTCAGGCAGACAATAATGGGAAAGACTTACATGCGCAGATACAAAGAGTGGCAAAGGACCAGCATCCGCAAAAAACCCCACAGCATTGACTGAGGTTACAATAGCATCGACCTACATAAACTCATGAGAAAGATGCACAATGAAACTTTACATGTTCAGAGTTCTTACGGTCTCACCCTTAAAGGGTCTCCAAACTACAGCGCGATATCCAACAGTGAACTCTGCCAATCCACTTCCTGGAAGGATTCTTCCTTCGGAGATATTGAAGGTATCCATAATTGTGATAATGTAGTAAAGTCCAGTGCATGTTCCTTCTACATCTTTCAACAGCTTCCCAGTCACCAGCTCATGCATATTCCGGCCAAAGTACGATGGGTGCAGGGTGACCTGACGCTCAAGATTGTAGAGGAAAAACATTGTTATTGGTGAGTGGTGAGAGAGATAGCGAATTGGATAGAAAGGTAGAATCAAAGTTCTTTTGGGGGAAGATAAATTATATCTTTGCGATCGCGCTGTACAATCTTCCTTCTTCTTATGAAAACGTATGATATGGTAGAGAAGGTGAAATTATCGAAACGATTCGGATAGAGGGTAGGATTTGGTATTTTTGCCAATCAAGACAATACTGTTCAACTGTTCAAGTGTTCATTTGAAAGCCGTCCTCCTTAACTCTCAATGTTCAGCCTGCTCACGATCCCAAATTATCCACTCAAACCCATATAGATATCGAAACTCTTTCGGATCGCAAAGTCCGTCTAGAGGTTGTAGTATGTATGATATTAGAATGTGCCGAGTCAATCTTAGTATTCTGGGACTGTTAGTCTTCTTTGTCTTTCGAGTCAAAGATCTTTGAAGGCCGGAATTAGTTATTATCTTTTCAACCTACATTGTTTGAAAATGAATGAATGAAAATTGCAAAGACGTGACACTTTGGCAGGTCCCTGGGAGACGTTACAGAGAATGCGCAAAGGTTTGTCGATGCTGTTGTTTGGAATTGTTATTATTGAAGTTATTATCGAAGTTTCTATAAAAAGGACGCGATCTTAGAGCTCTTTTTTTTTTACTCGCGACCTAAGGATGAAATATACGTTGGTGAATGCGTAAATTGAGGCACTTATTATTGTAATAATCTTACATAATTGATTACTAATACGCCTACCTCACAATTTCACAAACCTTCTAATAATATTCGAAATGACATCCCACCACTCAAAAACAATACCTAATACCTAAATAAAAAGGTCCCCCCGATATTCCGAGGGTTGACGACGACACATGATTTTAGTTGATATTCGGTATTCACCCATCCAAAGTGACCTGCTTCGACCTGCTTCAAGCTTCAAGCATTCAAGCTTCAATAGGCAAATTTGGCTGAAATTGATGTACCGGTATTGATTACCTTCATCTTCCACCACCTACTTTCTATCCTCCATCCTCCATCCTCCATCCTCCATCCTCCATCCTCCATCCTCCATCCTCTCTATCCTTCCCTCTCAGTCTTCTACCTATAAACCCACGAAATTATTTCTTCCCAAGGAGTGAATGAGGGGATGATTGCGCCGCACCATTCATAAAATATCGACTTGAGCTCCAAATTCTATCTACATCTATTACTCCTAAATACCGCAGGCATTGGCAAAAGTTTTGAGTCCATCGAATCAGATTATTTCGTCCAAGAATGTCTCTCAACCTTGAGAATCAGCTTACCTTTGTATGCCTAGCTGTTCTCATGAATATATGGCAAAAGGGCTAATGTTTTGATATAGTACGGGGCTTACCATCATAATCCTACAAATGTCCTCATTCATATGACATGCGTTCCATGTATTCTGGCCGCTAGTCTTTTCCTCGTATGGTTCCAAACTCTTCGAATCTTCGCGATTTCAAGAATGAGGACGATAGGCATGCTGACAAAGTGTACCAACAGGCCTCCAACAGTCCTACACTAATACCTCTGCCATCATGGCTCACAATTCCAAATTTACCTTTAAACTTCAGCACGATCGGGGCAATCTTCTATAGCGGCTTTTATATCCTCCTCGAACCTGTCGCAGGCAGTATTCTTCTGCCATTCATCATCGGATGGACCGCATTTTCGAATCATGTTCTTGCTACATACTCAAATACCACTTTACCAAACCAAATAGCTGGTGCTGTATTCGTTATTTCCTGGATTATGCAATTTGTTGGACATGGTGCCTTCGAAAAGCGCGCTCCTGCATTACTTGACAACCTTGTACAAGCACTAGTCCTGGCACCTTTTTTTGTGTTTATGGAGTTGTTATTTATCTTTGGATATAGGCCGGAATTGCAAAAACGGATCGATATTGCAGTTGAAAAAGAGATTGCGAAATTCAAAGCAGGGAAATCCAATGGTGCTATCAAGAACAGCAAAGCCAATTGAAGTGTAAAACAAGACCGCAACATGTCACCACAACATGTCACCAATAAGAAACACAAAGGAAGGATAACGAGAACTGGGAGCATGACGAGGGAGTATAACGGAGGGAGTAGTGACTGAGGTAGTGAAGCTCGTAGTTTATTCGGAAGGCAAATTTAGCCTCTCCTACGTTGGTACTAAAGTTCAGAATAAGGTTTGTAGGAAGTTCCTTCACAAGGACAACTCAGTATGGTGGAGTTATATGAGGTGCGAGGCGTTTCTCTCTTTTCTAAATTCGTCAGTGAGTTTTAATATGCAGACAATACCATTGGCTTAGTTCCTCATAAATGTTTGTCAACCTTTCTGCATGGAAACTATATATATCTCTACTTCAAATCCTTCATGGACAACACAAAAAACACCTGCATGGCCTGACACAAATTTTACCAGTTCTAACATTAAGGTTCCTAGGAAATCTTGCAGTCCATTTATCTTCTATTTGAGTGCTGATAGTGAGCCCTAAAAGCTGGACACATTCTTTCTCTAAATAAACAAGTGCCCCATATGTTGTTTCACCTTTTCTTTATATTTCGCATGATCTATATATATGATTCACAATTTCATTTACCTTTATACTTTATCAAAAAATGTTATTGATTCCTTTCTCTTTATCTTCCTTTATCCTTAACTCCCGAAAAGCATTGAAAAACAAAGGAAACTTGTATTTTGCTTCTTTTCTCTGGTAGTTTCTGAACAAAGGAAACTTTTTTTTTTCTTTTTATCTCTCTCTGTGGCCATGGAACAAAGGAAACTCATCTTCAGCTTCTCTATTGTAGCTGCTGCCAACTATCTAACGCGTCGTCAATTTCGCTTTCGAGGTTCGAAATCTGGTTTCTCAACTGACGTTCCCCCTCTCTGGTTTTTGGTCTGCGTAAGATCGATGGCCAGCGGCTGTTCATTGGTGAAACGGGCGATGCATTACTCATGTCTCTGGGGTTTGACAATAACGAAACTTCTGAATCTCTCTTCGGGGCCAAAGATTCCTGGCGAGATAGACGAAGTCTATTGGGGTGTTGTAAGCTCAGAGCCTCAGGTCGCTTCTTTCTCCCAGCTGGGGTTGGCGGAAGTGGTCTGTCTGGTGCTGGTCCAGAGGTTCTTGGGGTTGGCGAAAGTGGTCCAGAGGTTCTTGGGGTTGGCGGAAGCGGTCTTTCTGGTGCTGGTGCAGAGGCTCTTGGATACGTACCGTGATTGGTTCGTACTTGGTTGTTCCATCTCTCGACGTCGATGTGGGCATCCTCGTATCTTGGGACTGCAGCTCCGGGTAAGGACATTGGATGATTTCCTGGCACTGAGACGAACTGCGAAATGAGGTTGGGCTCAATTTGATTCCACTGGTCAGGCTGGGATTGCCATCCGTAGGAGTTTGCTGCTTGGGTTGCGGCTTGTCGTGCTTGTGCTGTGCCGATTGTCATGCGTTTTAATCCCGCGGTTGGGACTTGAAGATCGCGTGGGAAACTCTCGCGAGTCGTTCCACGCTGCTGAGCCGGGATGGGAAGGCTTTCAGTTGAAGCATCCCAGAATGATCGTCCAAATTCACAGCAGAATCCTTCGGTCTCTGATCTGTCCATGGGATTGCGGCCCTCTTTGATGCACTTATCACATCTGAACTTTGTGCGTCTGTCCTCCATGTTTCTGTATGCTCGTCGTTGTCGTAGACGCTCCTCATCTTGTTCTCGGGCAACTTGGGCGCGGATGATCTCTGCGTCTCGTGCTTGTTGCTCGGCGATCAAACGGTTTCGTCGGGTTGTGCAGTCTGGGCACAAGCCGGGAACGTTATCAATAAGATCAACCCCATGGCATTGGAAATCGAGGTCTGTGTCACTGTCAGAATCCTGCTCAACTTGAGCCGCGCCAGTACAGAGGAAGGATTTCCAACTGTTGCGACGAGATGTTTTTGAGGATTGCGAGGAAGTAGAGTTACGTTTCTCGCTCTTAGAAGTCTGTTCTTTAGGGACTTGAATGGGCATTACCTGAAGTTTTCTCAAAACGTGTTCACACTCTCCGTAAACTACCTGCACTTCAACCGGTTTGAATGATGTCCTTGAAGACATATTGAAGGTGATGGCTGTTTATGTGCGGTTGCTGATTGCTTGTTGATTTTGTATGCAAACTAGTGTGAGTAAGGGGTTTGTTGAATTGTAGTTGCGGAAATGGTTCTTGATGGACTTACAATGGGCATTGTCCGAATTAAGTAGTTGGTTCTGCTTGTTGTTTCACCCTTGAACATTTGCGACAAAGACAGGACTCATCTTCGATTTCCTTTGTCTACAAATTGATTCCTTTGTCTCTAAATATGAAACTGGACAAAGAAAGGAATCTGGAAGTTATTCTCATCATGTTCTTTAGACATGTTCCAAGATAGAACAGTCTCACAGAGGCAATAAGATACTACCTACCAATCGGAAAGCATCTGAATATCCCATTTTCGCGACCATATTCTAGAACAGAAGAAGAAGCATGCCTGAACAAACTAGAAAACAAAGTGCCAGTCTCGGAAATCCATCCCCGGACTCTGTTTCGCACTTATGCAATGTTTTGTTCTTCCAGGGCGTTGATTGCAACATCATGTTTTGAAACACTAGTTTACCTCCTTTGAGCCTACATTCGTATATGGCTCAGCACATTTTCCCCGAATAGAAGTTTTTTCTCTTCAGCGTTGGAGATCCCTCTCCTCGCTCACCACTAAGGGGTGTTAAGGTCCCTGGCTTCATACTGGGGACGCTCTTGGCTTGGAGTTATTGCAATTCTGTTCTTGTAGCCTCATGGGTCATGAGAATACAAATAAATTGTCTTCTGGCGTCAACTCTCTATTGGCTCGACACTAACCCTCATACGGAAGGACGCACAAATCATCAAATAATGAAGTCCGGTCTGGAGCCCGCTCAAAGTTCCTAGAATATATCAGAAGAGAATATGCATTAACTAAACTGCTCACGTCGAGGAGAATGTTCTGAACAATGCCATTGAATCCCATAACAATCCCCCTAAAAAAAGTATAAAAGGTCTACAACTTCCTGGATCAGTCTCATTTTCTCAATTTCATCTGCATCATCACAATCAAATCAATCAAATACTTTTCAACATCATATCGAAAAGCACAGATTTGATTACTGAATCCGATATCATCCCAAATTCAACTCAAACCAGAATCCAGGAGAAATCGGACAAGATGCCTGCCCAAATAAGAAAAATCGTGTACAGATGCAGTCACGAGCTCCCGGACCCAGCATTCGAGCCACAGCGAAAACCTTCTGTGGTCAAGCGAATAAAGCGTGCTCTCTCTTTCACCCCCACAATTCGGACACCCTCCATGGAGTTGTGTCCACTTTGCCAAAGCATTGAGGAAGCGAAAGAACGGTTAAGACCCGCTCCACAGCGGCGTCAAACCAGCTCTGTACATGAAAGGAAGACGAGAGAGACGAGAAGCAACACCGTGGCTGCACCCAGCGAGGTGCCGCAAGCAGCTTCCCCAAAGCCACAATCGTATGTTCCGCCACGAAATCCCTACCGGGATACCAACATGGAAATTCTGCGTGCGGAATATGCAGCGGACAATGAAGAACGGCGGAGGAAAGGACTTGCAAAAGAGTCCCCTCTTGAACGGCAGCAACGGTTGCGAAAGATGGTGTCTGTGGATCAAGATTGGTCGAGAAGGGATGCAAAGAGGCAGCTCGCAGAAGCAGGAGCCAAGCTCGACGACTTTTTGGAGATGAAACGGCCAGTGAACGAACCAGCGCCGCGGAATCTCGAAGAGTTTCAAGCACCGGGATCCCAGCCACCCTTGGCACCACCTGAGGATCTTCAGGCGAAAAGGGAAGCGAAGCGGGCCGAAAGGGCTCAGGAGGCGGATCGGGCAAAGATGCGAGCGGAGAGAGCGGCGGAGAGAGCGGCGGAAAGGAGGTAAGCAAACATCCATTTCTTTTGTCATCCCCGGCGTTATAATTTACTTGGTCAGGACTAATTGCTTTTGCATAGCGAGGTAGCAATGGTAGCGACGGTAGCGATTATTTTGGGAGGCTGGCAATATTTGAGCAAGCAACCTTCGAAGACCTAACCTATACATCATCTAAAAAAATAAATAAAATAAATGAAAAACTAAACAAAAGATCCTTGTGTATTGTGCAAATGTGATGAAATTGAAACACTTGTGATGTAATATACGGGTTAATATAACCCTCCCCTCGCGGAGCCTTTGAGTCTCTATGGTAGGAATAGCTTTCATGGTTATGACGTCACTACCATTAGTTCCCAATCTTGAGGTCATCCCCCGATTCTATATCATGTCACCGGAACAACTAACAATTAAATTTTTATGGATAAGCATACTCATTGTATTAGATCTTTCTCTAAGAACCCAATTTCGCACCCATATCCTATCTGAAAAGCTTCATTTTCACTTCACAAGGACATGTGCTAATTTTGTCACGTGTAATAATATCATGTGATTTCTGAAGAAACATTATATCCTCAAAGTTTCCTATTCGAGAGCTTTTGAAAGCCAAAAAATGAGTTCATAAGCCTTATTCTCCGTATATGTAATAATTTAATAGATTTATAGACTATTTGCCGTACCCAATAGAAGCAAATTCAAGCAGTCCACCGCAGATGTTTATTTCACCCCTTTTTTACCCGGGATTATACCTTCCTCCCAAATCTACTGTCCAACGTGAGTAATGCAATATCCTAATATACTTGGTGATAATGATGTGTGTAAGTATGACGTATGGTATGTCTAGATCGAATTTAGACGAGTAGAAGAAAATATTGCGTGTGAGAGATCGAGTAGTCAAATGGGCCGTAACTTCACCTCTCATCTAAATTGGAGCGAGGCTTTCAGGACAGCTATGGAACAGCTCCAGATCTGCCATCGAACAGTAACTGAACAGCTGTAGATTATGTTCTTTACACTAGCATGCTAAATTCCCAGAATGGTGTGACTGTGTGATCAAATCGGCCTCAAATTACGACAATATTAAGAACTAGAGCAACGTTGACACAACACTTATAGATACTATAACGGTTGGAGAATGATAATAGAACAATAGTAGAGGATTGGCTGTGAATATATACGCTAAAACCTGTAATATGTGTGAAGCTGACAATATTGAGTTACTTGAGTAGCAAAATCGGCGAGCTCTACCTTAATGTCTAGCATCGATAATAACACTCAGTAGATCTGATATAGTTAATAACAGTAGCAGAACAATGCCAGAGTAAGTCCAGTCTCAAACTATATAAGATCAAAAGTTCCTGGTCTAAAATTCTTTTTATTCTTTCCTCAAACTGAAGCAAATCTCAATACAAATTCAATCCAAAGAAAACCCAAAGTATTCAGACTTCAAAACACACTCAGAAACATCTCTCACATCACAGAAATACACAAAATGTCAGACCTACCCTTGCTGTACGTTGTGTACGCATGCTCTCACGAGCTCCCTGATACAGAGGCCTACTTGAAACGGAGAGAGGAGCTAAAGATACCCGTTTGGGATCCCAAGGAGCATACTATCCTTAAAAGGTTCAAAAGGGCCATGAGCTTGGGTTCAAAGCCACCACCACCAATCCGAAGACCGTGCATGGATCTTTGCATGGCCTGCCAGGCACGAAGACGCTACCAACCTCGGAACAATTATCGCAACCAAAGTTCTATCAATGAACCCAACCGGAGGGATTTGCTCGCAGAAATTACTCCGGGCATAACCGGCAACGTGCCACATGTCTTTGGATCACAACCACCAACTCCGAGGGATTTGCTCGCAGACCTTACTCCGGGCATAATCGGCAACGTCCCACATGTCTTGGGATCTCAACCACCAACTCCGAGACAAGAACCACTTTTGTTGCCAGTCGATGAAGAACTGTTCGCTTCCAGACCAGATCCTGAAAGCAGACGACGTGGTCGACTTCAACGAACCCCTGCAGTTAACTTAGGACGACCAATTCAAAGGAGAAACACAGCTAATGCAGCCATCTCACTCCTTCCACCAGCTCCTCCACCATCCGCACAGGATATCGAAGATCAAAAATGGATTCAAGCGAAGGTTGAAGAAGCAATAAGAATCCAAAAAGCCAATCAAGTACCACCCCGGCTTCCGGAGATAAGACGTCACAGTGCCCTCGTAGTGGATGATGTGATTTCGTTCCCTCAAGATGCACGAAATTACGGAAGAGAATCAGCCGTCGATCCTTTGTTGCGCCCTGCAGGCCCAGGCCGTTGGAAAGTGGGAAAGGAGCGGGACCAGGGTTGAGAATATGATGACAAAACAAAGGGGACGAACGGCGACGAGGGAGAAGAAAGAATGATTCGCATAGAATGACGCATTTCTTTGATTATCAGCGTTAACGGACTCAGTACTTTTGAATAGACGGCTAGATGCCGTTCTATTTACCATCATGAAAACAATCTAAACCTACAAAAAAATGGATAAGAAATAGAAACTTATCCGACAGGTAAATCGCGCTCTGTATCAATATGAAAACGATCTAAACCTACAAAAAAAACACAGAATGGAAATAGGAATTTAAAACCCAAAATTATTAACCTAACTTACTTAAATAGTAGTGCTTACGTGAATGTGCCAGTGACCTAAAATTTTGATATTGTGAATCGTGAGAACATACGGACATACCATTAGACAAGAAATACTATTGCCTGATATCAACGCATTCAATTTCTTTAAGTCTGAAGGTACAATCTTTTTTAGAGCAAAATGAAATACTACCAGGCTAGATGCATATTCAAATCATACCGTGACCCGTCGAGACTGCCGGAGACACAATGCTTCTAACGACTGTAAAGTAACAAAATGTTCCTATCGGACTTGCAACACTTTATTATGCAATAAACTTCTACAAAAATTCATCACAGCAACTAAGAGTTGATTATGTATCTGAGCGACTTAGCACTCCCCCTTTAGAAAAATCATCGAAGGGATAATTTTGGATCACGTGATCCACCTCCTGAATCTACCGAAAATATGTAAATGTGAGTTTTAACCAGAAAACACTATCCGTAAATAAATGAAAAACACAGGTAGTATAGGCACTAAGGGCTCGTGAGTAGAGTAAATTCTCACAACAGCGGTGTCATTTGGAGGCTCCAGTCAGTCCTGTATTGGAGTGGGCACGCTAATTGACAGGAGCAACTGAACGTTGCAGGAAGAGAAAAACAGGTGTCAAAACCCGGCCTTGAAGGAACAGATACTGAATAATAGATGAACAGTGCTCTAAGCTCGAAAAGTCCTAGTGGTTCTATGAACAAGCCTATCACAACGCATGGGAGGGTACATTGGGGCGCAATATGCGCGTGTATCCAGATGCCCCTCCAATTGTCGAACTTACCAGTAGTTAGGATAGCACTGAACTATAAGTGAACAACACTGGTAATAACTAGAACAACACCTTCCAAGAAACTATATAAGATTCGAGACATTCAGCTTTACTTCTCTTTCTTTTCTTCTTTATCATCAACTCGCATAACAACACAGAATTCTACACAATCTTACAGCAAACACTCTAAGAACTCATAGAACTCAAAAATTTACCAACGCAAGTAAATCAACACAAACGACACACAATCAACCGAAAACATGGTACAGAATACCATCGTCTACGAGTGCGGACACAAAGCACCCGAAGCTCCCACCATTCTCAAGAAACTCAAGAGATCCTTGAGCTTTAAGAGAGCCTTGAGCACCGAAGCATTAGAACCCAAAGATATTTTTGTCGAGGGAATATGTGAAGTGTGCCAGCGGGCGCCAATCGAGGAATTTCTCCGTAAGGCTCCTGACGGAGAGCAGATTCTTTCACGTGCGATGCATCGTGACGAAGACGACCCGCTCTTCGTTTCCAAGAAAGAAGAAGCTCTTCGAGAGCAGCAAAGAAAAGAAAAAGCTCTTCGAGAAAAGCAAAGAAAAGAAAAAGAAGCTCCTCAATCTGAAGAATGGTTCGACAGCATAGGACATGCTCAACAGGTCGAGGAAGCCCTTTGGAAAGACCGGTTTGAGCAAATCGTGGAAGATGACCAGGAAGAAAGAAAAGCCTCCAAGAGAAATGACAATCGTTGATTCCCAGGAGGGGAACAAACGACATCGGCAACAATCACCACAAAAAACTGAACTCATACTCTGAGCAGCTAAATTGAACCAACCAGATCTTGAATACAGTACCGCCAGTTTGACTGCGTACTTGAGGAAAATTTGAGCAACGACAATTGTACAAGAGCGTTTGGATTGAAGCGTGCGTTTTGGTACGTTTTGCGATATCAAAAGATTAAAAACCAAAAAAAAATTTGAACAGCGATGTTTAGATAGAAGCGTGCGTTTTGCAATTTTTAAAATATCAAAACCTAAAAAAAAATCAAACACCAGCGTTTGGATTGAAGCATGCATTTTGCGATATCAAAAGATTAAAAATCAAAAAAAAATCGAACAGCAATGTTTTAGATAGAAGCGTGTGTTTTGCAATTTGAAAAGATCAAAACCCAAAAAAATCAAACAATAGCGTTTAGATAGAAGCATGCGTTGTACAATATCAATGGATTTAGAAAAAAAAGACAAGACTAATATGAACCTATATGAACTATGTGCTATGTGAAGATGAACACTGTGATCCTCCTCCTGCTTATGTAAAACTATGACGATAATGCTAGAACTTCGAAATACTACTAAGGTAAAAGCAGTTTCCTATAATGAGTTATTATTGATGAATTCTTGAAATCTGTTAGCCTTAAAAATTCTATCCGCTAAAACGCTCAAGTATCTGCGTGAAATTTATGGATTTAGCGCGGATATAATTCTTCGTCTTGAATCTAATAGAAAATGGTAACTAACTAATCCAAGTACACCTTCTAGCGAGATGAAAATGTAAAACTCAGCTCTCAAACTGGATTTAGACGGTCGTTATATTTCAGCCTCATATACCTTCTAGTACTCGTAAGCCCAGTATGCCGATTACTCATATTCTAAAAGGTTATTCAAGTTGGATACTAATACTGTTATCATTTCTACCAAGTCGTTTTGGTGACGGGAATATTGTCAAGTGTAATTGAGTCCCGAGGAAATCAATCATAGGTATTAATCTGTATTGATGAGTGTAGAAATATCAGTGCTAGCTAGAACTGATGCTTATGTATTCGATAGTAATCTCAACATTTTTAAATCCGAGTTTTTTTTGGATATAGTAAACTTCATACTGTAGTGATTCGAAAATCTTGCTCAGCAGGTACAGATATACAGTATGGCATCGATATTACACCCAGATTATCTATCACTTGATAGGTAATAATATTCGTCAAGACAGGCAAATACTAATCAGTTCCGAATATACACCCAATATCCATATATCATTCGGCCAGATTCTGAGGTCCCCGTACAGATAGCGGTGCCTGTCATACATGTGGTTGGTGACCGATATGTAAGTTGTGTAGTAATCCGGCTAAATTATCTTGATCTGACCATGTATAGTGATCTCGCAATGGTAATCTGACATCGATAATCTGACTTGGGTAAACAAATGCAATAGCTCAAACAATTCTTCTAAAGGGTTGTGAAATTGAATATTGTTATTCGAGAAGTTATTATACAACACTTCTCAATCAAGACGTTTTTGTGACATGATAACAAACATCTAGTTCTGTTGAATACCGCACAACAGCATTACAGAATACTCTTTTAAGCACAGTAATCAAAAATGTAATATATGATGCAAATAAAATATCTGTATCCTTGATCTTTCCTTCAGAATGTATATGAAGTATCAGGAGTCTAGAGTGTTGAGTAAACGTGGAGGCGGGTGGAGAAGGGGTGAGATTTACATGACCTGCATGAACATGTGAATGTTTGACTTTATGTAGATGGCGCATAACCAATCCTTCGACTCCACTATAGATGCGCCAAGTATGCATTGAAGAATATGTAATCGGATTTAATGGAGAATGATGAAGTAAGAACTAGCTATCTTGGCTCAAATAATCTTGGCGGAAAATAACGTGGAATTGGATGGATTGTATCTAGTTTTCAAATCAGACCTTGGCTTTCGCGTTGAGGAATAATTCGCAGTTGCTGATGTTTTCCTCGAAAACATTATACAAAACGTACCGAGATGGCGCTCCCTGTGGGAGCCCAACCGTACCTATCAGTGCTCAGGTTAGCGGTGTTCTCTGCAAATAATTAATATAGAGCTGCCAAGTGGCTGGCTAGATGGAGAAGTGTTTACTTATTAATCAATACACATCTCATTACAAAATCGACGATGATATTTGGTGGCAACAAGTTCTACGAAGTACTCTACTATTATCATGTCTCCGATTTTACGACTAAACTTTCTCACTTCAGTCAATACCGGATTATATCGTGTGGGTGATCACATATCAATATGCAATCAGGATTTTGAATGAGACCCACTAGTCACGTTTGTTTTCACCCCGCTGGCGCTTGCTCGAGAGGGATTTAGAGGGAATTCCACAATTAACTATCATCAATAATCAAACTGCAGATACGAGAATGAATGCAAATATACATGTCAGCAGAGTCACTGGCGTGAAGATTCAAGACAGCATCATTACCATGGACCAAAAAGTGTATAAAGAGATCATGAAATCTCATGGAATCTCCTCTCTGGAACATCAAATCTTCACTCTTCAATCAATCAACTCTACCTCACCAAAACTTTCGAAATCTTCTGTCCAATAAATAGCTTTCATCATGAAGTTCGTCTACACCACCAGCATAATCACCGCCATCTTGGCTGCCGTTGTCCCAGCTCTCCCAGTCGCCGATGCCGAGCCCAATGCCATCGGCATCATCGATAAACGAGACAGTGCTTCATTCTCAGTATACACTGACTCCAGTATGTCCATCCGATCTATTTCATGAATTACCGCATCTGTTCTTACAAGTTCTTTAATTAACATTCTTAAACAGCTTGCTCTGGTGGCTCAGTCGGATTCACTACTGGATCCGCCACTAAAAAAGGCAATTTTGGCGCCACTCAGCACAGCATTAAGGTCACGAGCTTGACTCCCGGTTACCATGTTACCTTCTACACTGGTCTCAACCAGGGAGGTGATAAGGCTCAGTATGGAAGTGGCGCAGTTGGTCAATGCTATTCCAACGTGGCCTATCTGAGTTGGGGATACTATTCAGGAGCTTAAGCGATGGGCTTCAGAGGATTGATGAGGGCCTTGAGTATTGGAGATGGATGTAGATTGGATGGAGAGGGGGAAGAGTACGGGAAAGGGATTGAGGAAAGTGAACATTTAATCCGTCACTCATTTATTTGGCTAAGGACGACTGTCTCCGAACTGCAGCGGAGGAAGCCATAAGCTTCTTATGTCCATCTATGCGCTATTTCATGAATTTGACGGCTGTTAATTTGAAGATGGAATTTATTCTCTAGTGTTGCCATGTTGATTTTCAGTAATCATGATTTCTTCCACCTTAGAAATCTTCGACTTCGCGGGTTATGCCAACAAAGCTCCAAAAATCCCCTGAGCTGCCTTCTTGGGTGCCAGATTTCCCGGAGTGCTCTATCAATTGAAGGCAATACGTGGTGCCACACCTTTGTCCCTTGTTCTTTAAGCGCAATGAGCTTTTCAATCGTCTCGCTATGGGGTTGGAGATAATACGCATATAGGAACATAGTTTGCTAGATCCTATACTATTCGTTTTAGTGCTTGAATATATGAACAATACTATTGCGAAGGAAATGGCATTATGGTAGTCATTTGTGTTTTCCAATGTCGCGAATATGACCCAGAAGATTTGAGATTTATACAGCATCCGTTCTTCGCGGAATTTAATTTCTTATTGATTCCGTTTTGTTGCAGGATAAGCCTCAATAGAATTCTGAAGCCAGATACGCAAGGAAGTTCTTCCAGGGGTTCTCCTACGATCATTTCAATCATTGAGCCTAAGGTCCCCGAGTCACATGTTACGACCCATTGCCATGTTTATAAACGAAAGGAAACTGTCATTCAAATCAATTTAGCATCATCAACGAAATCATCCCTTCCAACCATAATAAACCCAAAGCTGACCACCAAAACTGCATGCCCCTTGCTCACCCACTATTCTAGTACCCAAATTTGCATTGTCACTCCAAGCACCAGAAGCAGTCTGATACTTGAACCAAAACTTATCATCTCCAAGACCCTGCTGCAGAACAAACATCTTACCATCATAGACCGCAAGCGTTGGTCCCGACTTTAAGGATCCTACCTGTTGATACACAGTGCCCCAAGAGGTTCCATCTGAACTTGCTATGTAGAGCTGATTATTTGAACCCCGAAGGGCAAGCTGAAGACGATCTTGATGGACACAGAGAGACGGTGAAGCGGTGATACTTGCGCCGCCAAATGTTCGATAATTAACCCAGCTGCCGCCGCTTTCATTGGACCAGCTCCAATAAACGCGATTATCATTCCCCCGCACAATCGAGTGCAATTTGCCCTTATAGGAAGCGAGTGCGGGACCATCGGGTGTGAGCGAACCGGGGGATATATGAACTGGTGTTGTCCAAGAGTTCAAATTCGAGCCCGCAGAAGTCAAACGGATTGTGTTGCTGGTATCTCGGTACATGAGGAACAATCGATTATCGTGAGTAGCCAATGCAGGACGCGATAGTGATGTGATGTTCATGGCTTTGGGGATCGACCAGGTTGTGCCGGAAAGCATGGTCCATTTTAAGGCATTTCCACTTTCGCGAAATACCCCGACTAGATTTCCGTGGTGATCTGCGATAGACATTCCATGAGGACTATTGCCAGTTGGGGTGGGAACTGGAGCCCACCAAGCTCCATTTTGCCATCGATAGCATTGTATCGTCCCCGCAACCCCAGGCGGTTTTGATGCTCTGAGCCATAGTCTAGAGTTATAAAAGTCAGTACTATACTGTATCATCGACGTTTTGCGTACCCTGGAAGCCAGCAAGCCTTTAATATGAATGAATATCTTGACTTTGGAAAACATGAAATGAATCTGATAGCTTATGCATAATGCACAGAGAAGCTAACCCTGAATTCTCGGAAGTACTTACTCATGCTTGCCATCGACACCACCATCAAAAATCAATGATAGTTCTCCGTTTAGCTTCGTCGCTATGATATTGTCCAACGCGGCTTTGGTGAAAGCAATATCATGTTTCTGAATAAAGTCATCGTCGTTCTTGATAAACATAATGAGATCTCCCAGGAGTGTAGCAAAAAGAGCCGTCAGAGCCAATACTATGAAAGGATTGGGAGGTTAGTGGATTGCTTTCAAAGGCAAAAAAGGAGAAAAAGTACCACGCTTCAAATCATTAATTTAGGCAGTGTGAGAGATCTTAGAACCAGGAGATATGAAAGTCATATATCATACTAGCTGCACCAGTTCCCGTACCGCCAGTTGCGTCACCCCAATCGTCAGCTTCGGCAGCATTTACTGCGGCATCAACTATCAGAATTTGAGAGGTTAGTATTTTTTGGATGGAGGATCGAGTTTGGAGGAAAGTGATGGGATATTCCACGCAGCCTTTTCATTTTTGGTGTATTCCCAGTAATTAAATAGGATCAAAGTTCATACTTGCGAATTCCGCCATGCTTTTCAAGGCTTTGTTCATTTCATCATACCAGTTGCTCGAACTATCATCTGCCTCCCAACATTCAATGTGACCCGCAACATGATTTTGTACATCCCCGAAGAAAAAGTCCACCCCTGAAAACGAAACTTGAGTCCCAGTGGAAATGGAGCCATACTCCCCTGTCTTGAAAGATTTCTCGGCCCCACTATCTGCTCCAGATGCTACCGCCCAATAGATCTCGTTCCTGGGCCCAGTAATAGAATCACTTTGGGCTCGGAGACACTTGAAACGATCCATAGATATGCGATAGAGATTAGACGTGCTACTCATTTCATTCACCATTCTCTCTATCTCTGAGACTCGCCCTAATACAGGTGCTATGAGATCAATGTCTAATTCCCCAGAGGTTACATCCTTTGGCTTGTATTTCTCTTCCTCTGGCCCGGCGGTAAATACGGTCACTCCTCCACCAGAACCACCAATTGGGGCTGTGCGATCGTCATCTTCGGCATAATTGTTTTCGAAATAGTAGCCGTTAGCAACGGAAGAAATATCAACAACCGAGTTGGCAGGGTTTGCAAGAATCTCCGGTGCTGCCGCACGTGCATCGCGAATCAAATCTTCGTCAGTATAAGGTGTTGATTCATCCATCTCGAGAACTGAGGCTGAAAACGTGGTATTGCCTAGAGAGAGTGCTTTTGCTTTCATTTCTCTATAAATCTCTCCGTACTTAATGATCTCAGTTGGAGTTGCATAGACTTCCAGTGCCTCGACCAATTGTCGCTCCAGAGGAGAGATATCTCTTCCTTGGGAACGACGGCAAGCTGCATGTAGAGTTGCCGTGAACAGGATACTTGGAGAAATAGCCTTGTTGGACTTAGTCTTTGCTGAGGCTTGACCGGAAAGCTGTGCCCGCAGTGCATCCGCACGCTCTTCATGAGTATACCTGGTGGACATGGCAGCCGACCGCGTATGTTTCTTGTGTTTCTAACCATGGTTATTATTCCTACTACAGACAAAAATTTAGATGCATTGACATGGGTCTTACATTCTGTCAAGAATCCCACAATTGGAGATTGATTTGATGTTTTCGTCGCAGATTTGAAAGTGTTTATATCTAGGAAAGAAAGATTCAAAGATCAAGCTTATATCCAGGTTAATATAGAAATCGTAGCCAGTTCGTGTAACCCACGAAATGAAGCCCGATTTCAAATTATAAAAAGTGATGAAAGCGGCTGTCCTTATCTGGGTATCACAACAGAACGCCGAAGGTATTAAGTCGCCTATGGTCCTATGGATGGTGTTTATGATTTATCTAGCCTTGGCGATCCCACATTATTAATAGCCAAAAGAATGAAGCCAAAAGAGTAGGTGATACGTGATTTTCCCAAACGGACTACGATATTCATATGGTCCCACAATCAAAACGCCCCTTAAGAATCAGTGTAGCTGTAGAATACTTATAATGAGTCAAGGAAAAAGCCAAAAAGAGGGGTATCATTTTGGTGTATCTTTAGTACCATTGGATACCAACGACCAAGATCACTTGTATCACGATCCTGCTAGATCGAGGATGGTGTGGGTTTTGTCTGGATCCACGACGTTGATGGCATCGCCGTCCATTCACTTGGCTATCTTATAATCATTAAATTGGGAACTCAATTAGATTGGATACAAAAGCTTCCGTGTATCTGATTTCGTTGATTGCTTTACTTCTTTCGTCAGGAGATGCAGCTACGTTGAACGATTAACCAATCATAATCATATAATCAATACCACTTGCTGCACCAACGTATTGACTGACTTTCAACTCGTAAAGGCAAACAAAATTATTACTTCTTGGTGAATAGGTAGAAAAATATCCGTAACAAAAATGAATTGCATAAATTCAGGATCACAAGTCACTCCCTCTCGCTCTCGCTCTCGCGGTAACGTTTAAAGGAGTCGGAGACGGCAAGGTCAGTAAAAACTCTTGCAAGCCCAGCAATGAGCCTTGATCCAGGCTCGTGAAGCACATCCTAGCAAATCATAATGCAAGGTAAGATCGACAATGCAAAACATTTCAGCTCTTGCTAACCCAATCAGAACATGTGATTGAGTTTCGCATCGCATGCCACAATAACACCAAGGAGTTGATGGTCCTTGAAGCGCCTGCACAATATCGACCAAATTTGCATCGTCTTAGGAGGTCCAAAAATCACGATTGAACTCGAAAACAACAACTCCAACACTTTGGGAAATCAATCGTTGATCAGAGAAGCAGAGGGTTCCAGCGAGTAAGTTGATGCCGCACACCTACCTGCAATCTATTTTGCGTTTATTAGGTTCTCGATACCCCAGCAGCAACAAAATTCAGGTGAATTGTTACATGTCTATGTGCTTGGCTTGTTGAAATATAAACCCGTCGTAATATTCAACTTTTGCTGCACAACTTTAAGACATTACCCTAGAGCATGCTTCAAAATTAAATTAAACATGGCACTGACAAAAATTAAGTCATTAAAGCGGTCAATGTTCCTGTATCATTACTTTATTAATAATACTGTATTATTAGTTTCTGAACTTTCATACCTTCTTGTTTCTGTGTGAATATGATTTGCCTTTGCTTTTGGCTAGATCATTTGTGGAATTTACTAACTATGCTGCCACAGGCTGTGATAATAATCTTATTCAGTTGCTCCAGCAAAGAACAAGAAGACATGTATTATGACAGCAACAGCAAAGTCTTTTCCCACCACTCACTACTATGTCCTGCTTTATACAACCAGCCTTTTTACCGGGTCGCTCATCTTTAGCTGTGCTTAATGGAGGTACCGAGACGCTTAAAGCAGATTCAGCTCTAGAGAATACACAATCGCACTCGAAAGCCGTGGATCTATCAGCAGGGTAACAATCCTGCTTGACAAGTTTGCCAGTCACGGCTGCTATCTCGAGAAAGGGAATGTCTACCTTCGTGTGAAGTTTCTTCGAATCTTACTTTCACTTGATGATTTGACCAAACGAAATGCGAATCTCGCCGTTTTAACGCCAGAAGGTTCTTACTGGATATGCGAAGAAACCATACCTTAGTGAGCATAGCTTTCGCAACAATCATCGAGCGGTGAAGCCTCGAAGCAATCATCTTTTAGGTATACAAGCAATGGAAGAATCTGCGGGAGTACGAAGTAAAAAAAGGAGAAGAGCGATTGAAGTATAGCGGAATATGACAACTTCTATATTCAACTATGGGTACGATACAATAGGAACGGTCTGGAAAAGAGTGGCAAAAAAGAGAAGGATTTGGAGAGGGTCAAAGTGTCATCTCACGTATGGGTAAGCTCTCCACTATCAAATTTCATATCCAAAGTTAACCGTGACATCTAGCTTAATCATCCCGATGATCAATGCAAACTCACGATTACGAACCGATCAAGAATTTCATCTTTACGATAAGAGTCCTCCATTACACATTGGGGCAACGAGAAACGTCCAGTTCCCCCAGGGAGCCTCATTGGCGCAGTTTTTGATTATTTCCTCCATCATGACTTTCCGCACATCCGCACTTTCTTCCAAGTTTACAGGAAGCTGCATCTAGACGTCGATTTTTGATGCTCGGGAAGAGTTATTATGTTGGTGAGATAGGGAAAAGAGCCTTGGACGATGCCGAACATACTAGAATGGGTACTATCCAGCTTCAAAGAGATACAGAAGAAGCTGAAAAGGAGTTGGAGAAAGTGTAAAGCCTAGTATGAAACAGGACTTGATCTCATGAAAATCCATTCCGACTACTGGACTGGCAACCTAGAAAAATTTGAGGAAAGCGCATGGATCAAGGGACTATAGAAGGAAAGACGAGAGGCATGGAGATGACTGTATTATAAGAGCGAAGGGACGAGAAAGCTGGCAAGAGAAGATCCGAGGATAAGGCCAGAGCAGTTTTTTGTGGCGCTCCAATCGAAAGATCGGATTTTTCTGGAGAAAACCGTGCAACTCTTGTCCTTGTTGGCGCTAAGATGGCCTGGAGAGAAAAGGAGAGACTCAGAGCCGAAGGACGGGAGGTGCCATCCAGACCCCACCTACCCGTAAAAGCAACAGAGTGCCATCTGATGCTACACATGCCCGTGCCGAAATAACCAGCAGCCAAACCATCACCTACCGCCGATTCCAGCGATCACTCAAGTGCAGGTGTTCCACCCCGTTTAGCGTTGACTGGAAACAAGCCTTCCCCTCGTTTTAACCCACAAAATCGCTTTACTGTGTGGCCAATCTATTCAAATCTACAAATATGGCAGAACCAAACAATAAACTCCAGAACGTCGAAAACATTGCACTCTCCAAGAATGCAGAAAAGAAAGCAGCAGGTAAACTAAACATGGAGAAAAAGAATTCCGCATAATAAGCTTAGCACATGAACTGCAATTTGGAGTACCAAATCCCACCTGCTTCGACTTGACTGGAATTTATGGAGTTTGTGGATGAGTTGTCAATGGCTATACTTATCCCAAAGTACTCGGAAATATGCCGCGGCTAGCAACCGCCTTCAATTATGGCGTAATAGGGTTTACTGCGGTTCCTAGTTTGAATTAATCCGTTAATCAGTATTGCGCAAAAATACTAATCAAAGGACTTAGAAATCAAAGCTTCGACTCACCGCAGGTTCCATTTGGTTTCGAATAAATGTCAGTCAGTAATGGTAGGCCCTAAAAGCAGTGGCGACGCCGCTGCCCACTGATTGATTGTAGTTACATTTCTCGTTACAGATCCTCGGTGTGCTTCTGCCAAACTCCAAGTTTTTCTATGGTTGACCTCATCTCTTTGAAAGCAATTTAGGGAGCAATGGAATATTTTCAAGAGGTTTCTAATTGCTTTAGGCGGTATTCTATTACCTCAATGTCTCATGTTCACAACAAAAGATGGCTGTGAGTTAGGAATTGGACAAGACCCTCTTAGGAAACTTGCCAAGGCAGCAGACTTATACTATAAGACGGGTAGGGGTTCTACCCTTTCGAGCATTAACTCTGTAATGAAACTTCCTCAGGCTCCGGGAACTGGTCGGTACTAAATTTCTGTCAAGTCTTTACGGTGAAGTTGACTTGAATGTATCAAGCCTTTTTTGCTCGCTAGTGAATATCAAGAATATTTTTATAATGCTTGTGAGTAGAATGTCAAAACTTATAAGCAATATGATATGCAGCTCAAAGACTAATGTCTTAATCTAATTGTTAGACGATTTGTTGGAATGGGAGAAAAGAAGTTTCATTTGCTATGGCCATCACGGCTTCTGTAAACTTCGGGCATACGCTCTTTTTCAGTGATATCGACTCACTCTCCAATATAATGAACTTTCAACAAAGAAACAACAAAATTTTTAAATCGGGAGTTTTGAATATACAAAAGAACCCATCGATTGCTTCAACTCTGTCTTTCTACATTTTCTGTACTTGAAAGTCGGTGGTGGATAACGCTAGCCATCAACGACATTACCAGTGCGCAACCCTGCACTAAAGTGCTGTTAGATGCTAGTGGAGGTGAGTCTGCTAATCAAAGGAGCACCAGATGTAGAAAAATCAAGCGCCTAGCATATAATAGTCACGTTAACACTTATACTTAGTTGAACAGTTGAGGCTAATGTTTCTATGATAAGAAACAATTCTTAGCCACCAGGTCCAAACCATACTCGCTTCCACCCGGAAAAGAGAAGGAAACGCCATCATCCACCACCCTTTCCCCTCCCATCAAAGCCCCTCTCCTTTCTCTTTCCCTTATGTCGTATCTGAAATTTAAACTTCCACGTCTCCCCTTAAAGTCTGGCCTAGAACTTGTCGGATGATACTTGGGTTAGCACAGCCATATTCGGGTGCTTCATGGAAAGCTGCTGACTCGTCGAATACACCCGCCTAACCATTTCGTACCATGATAAGGTTTGATATCATGCTGATTGTAGCCACGAAAAAGGCAGGAGCGTCAATATCAATCAATTGATAACATCTTATGTGCCTCAAAAGAAGAAGGGGCCCATGAACGAATAAATTCAATGTTTGCGAGCCTCTCCAGTGGGCAAGTGCGTTCCCCTACTTGTAGAGTTGGGAAATCGACACACTGTCGCAATCTTTTCCTGGGCATGTAAAGCAACCTTCCATGGACATAGCACTTTATCTTCACCCCAAAGCATGACTACATGATATCCACCTCTTATTATTTTGGTTATATTCGCCACATTTCTTCTAGTAACGAAAGCTCAAAATTACTCCGAACATGTCTATGTGGGAATACTATCCTCTTCCTCCCTATCCAGAGGGAACACAATCTTTCAGTCTTAACTTAGAAGAAGAAGTGTTTCTGCGGGACCGGAAGGTCATTTTGAGTAGGTGTGTTGGAGGTTTCCGGACTATCAACCCAGCTATTTTGAGTAAGGAATTTATTATGTCTGTAGAATCTAGTGGCCCCAAAATAATAACCTTGCGGAAATCAGACATGAGCTTTCGCGAGAAGGTAGAAGAACGAAACTCGAGATGGAAAAGAGACTCCGAATTCTTTGTTAAGATCATCCCAGTCGATGCTTCCGCCCTGCCGCCCGTTAAACTTCCCGAAAGTACTTTGTGCATTCCTGCTTTGAAGTACATCGGTTGGACGGATGCGTCAGCCACGGACATCTTCGAAAGTTGGAAAGCTGAATCCAGATACAAGAAAGGCTTTGATGATCGTGATCCCAGCCTTATTGAGTAAGTATTTTGTGAGGTTATGCCTAGTCGCCATTTCACGTCGTGATGCACACTAATCTTTATATTGAAGCTAGAAAAGACTGACTGAGGATCTTTAGCTATGCAATGTCGCGTATCTGGACCATCAATATGACTGGAGAAATGACAGCGGGTTTCTTGACCACTCTTGGCCTGAACGAGGAATTTCAGGATTGTATTTTGAGGCCAGATAAGCTGAATTCCGGGAGTTACGTCAACGCGACGGATCTTCAGAATTGGATTATAGATACGATGGGCAAAAAATACAGGACCTTGATATTGCAACTAAGATATCTGAAGGATTATGCAACAACAGGTGTCCAAGCTGAAAGACTTATTACGGATAGAGAGTTAAGGGACGAGATAATCCCAGTGATTGATCATTTTGAAGATGCATATGGACCATATGTACCCAAAATAGCAGGAAAGGTGGCTGAAATGGATGACCCGGCACAACAAGCCACTGCTCCCAATTCCCCTAAAGCCAACACCGCGAAAATTAGGCCACATAAATTCACCACTACTTTTGACCTCGCAAAGTCCTTGAAGAAAGTGCTGACGAAGGCAAGCCCAAGCAATGTGCAAGAAGTTGACGCTGTAGGGAACCAAGATGACTATGCGAAATTGCGCTACAATGCGTATCTACAAAAGGTATGAATTCATCATAGCAGGCATGAAATTTGGTAAAGGCATCTCTGATATTGATAGAACCAAGATCAAACTAATGTCGAAGGCATTTCGAAGTTTTGTAAAAGGGAACGGTGTTGGTAGGAAAATTGTGAAAACTCGTCCAGCCAGCTAGCGGTGTGAGGGACTTATTGAAGACGATGCATAAAAGGATGAGAACAGGGTATATTTTGCAAGCACAGGATTTATTTCGGCCGGAACGTATCCAGAGGTCATACACAGCAGCTTTTGACAACTTGGACGCAAGTTGCTGACTTGTGTGTGGTATTATGAGGGAGACTGAATCAAAGAGACAACGGGAAATGATGAACTTTCGAAGGAGGTTAGTGCTTCGATCCTACATTAGAAAGTCGAGAATTGAAAGGAATCAAGTTGGAAAAGTCGATTTTTAGAAAGCATTGCTACCGGAGATTGGTTGGTTTAGTTAATCGGTTCAACTATGATGATTCCCTTGCCTATCAATAAAGAGATTGGAGTGAATCTGTCTGATAGCTATCGTTGGATAATATTGTCCAATAATCAAGCAATTCTATGCAGATATGGTCGGCCATATGAATAGAATAGGCCAAATCACTTTTATTGCTTTTATTGCTTTTACTCTATATCGCTTTTATCGCTTTTATAGCTTTTAATAATATATTAAATTAAATGTTTAATATTATATATTTGTAAATACTTATATATTAATCAATTAAACTTTGTTATACATTAAAGTAAAATAACCATTCTAAATCAACATTGTATAAAAGACTCTTTCCAATAAATCATTATATTATATAAATTATTAAAAGAATCTTCCAAAAAAGCCCAAAATACCTTTATAAATCTTTTTTATACCCTCCTTCAAAAACTCCATCGCCACCACCATTACCAAAACTCCTAAAATCACTAATGCCATCTCAATCATTATACAATACAATTCCTGTAATATCTATTATATAATATAAAATGTAAATCCTATACTTCTTGTAATAATTGTAATTTCCATCGCTCTTTTATTCACTTCTCCAGTTATTCTCCTAATCACAACTAGAATTGTACAAATCAATTCCCGCCCTACTCTTCTAACTATTATAATTGCAATTCGCCCTAGTATTTTTGTTTATACAATAAAAAAGAAAAAGGAAAAAAAAGATTCTTTGTATAATAAAAAGAAAAAGATTCTTTGTATAATAAAAAAAGAAAGATTCTTTATATAATAAAAAAAGAAGCTTAATCTGTATATAAAATTGTTTGCTTTGTATAACCGCAATATAAATATGCTAAAAGTATTTAATTGTTTTAAATAATAAGAAAGTAGATAAATGCTTTGTATAATAAAGCTAGATAAATGCTGAACAAGTTTTTTGTATAAGAAAGTTTATAAAGTTGAAATTGAAAAATAGATTGAAAAGTAGATTAAGAAATGAATTAAAAGGTAGAAAGAAAAGTAAGAAACTTTTGTTTAAAAAGAAAAAATATATTTAACATCAATTAAATAATCAAAGCTAATATATAATAATTAATTGATTATTAATATTGTTATATAAAAAAAAAATAATAATATATATAAAAAAAATAAAGAATTAATTTAAAAAGTTTAATTAACTTTATATTTTATATTATATTATTATTATTATCTATTTTTTTAACAATAATCTTTTTCTTAAAACTTTTATTACAAAATTCTTTTCTAAAAGTATTATTATCAACTTTATTAAATAATTTTTTAAAAGCTTTTCTAAAAGCATTATTATTATTAATAACAATTTAAAATTATTGTAATAAAAAATTATTAATTTATTATTAATAAAAATGCTTATGAAAATTGTTTTCAATATATATTAATAGCTTACTAACAAAACTAGTATTAGAAGTATATTATTGAAGAAGATTAGTATTAGTTATAATATTATAAATATAAAAGTTATATCTATTATATTTATTATATTTATTATATTTATTATAATTTCTTATTTTAGAAGTAAAGCGGTCAAATAAAAGAAGTTAAGAATTGGGTATTATATTAAAACCTTAAATTTTAGTAAGATTATATTTTGTAGCAAAATCCTAAAACTTGTAATTTCTATAACTACCTTCAAAATAATTAAGTATATATTAATATTTAGGAAAAGGTTTTATTTTATTTGTTTATACTAATATTTAACATCTTTTATATATAGGATTTTGATTTATATTTTGATTTTGAACTAAAAGACTATTGATATATAATAAGCATTATTTTTTAATTGTTTTTTATTGCAAACTATTTTGTACAAACTCAATATTCTAATCTAGTATATTTAAAACGGTTTTTTGAAGTTTGTTTATACAAAAACTTTCTAATTATTGCTAAATGTATAGCAAATATGAATTTTGATTTAAAAAAGCCACAGCAAATATATTTGCAATAGCAAGATCAATTTGGATAAGTGTTTTATAATAATTTATTAATTAAAATTAAAACAATTTATTATATAATTATATTTATATTTGTTTAAAAGGTATAATGATATTATAAAAGTGATTTGAATATTGAAATATATGAATTTAGTTTGTTTATATATTTATAAAATAATCCGCTAAACTAAAAATGGATTAGTAATTTTAATATATAACATTTTTTTTCTTTAATATATTAAAAATAAATGAAATTTATTTATTAAAATCTTATTTAAATATTTTAATAACAAATAAAAAATATTTTAAATAATCTTTATATATATAGATTATTATATATAATTAATAATTAATATAGTTTTTTAATAAAAAAAACAAATATACCTTTTTAATATAAAAAGAAATATAATATTTTGTTTTATATTCTCTTTTCATTTTATATCCATTAATTTTTTATTTATTTTAAATTTAATATTTCAAATACTATTTTGTGATGGTTTTTTGTTTAAACAAATACTATAAAGAAAGTAATAATAAAAAGTAATCAAACTGCAATAATTGATATAAATATTGTATTTTTAAATTTGATAATAAAAATCCTTAATCTGATTCCAAACTATTAACTTTTTGCCCTTCATTTCCAATCCTTTTATTTTTAATCTTTTTATTTTTAATTTTTTGTTTTTTAATTTTTCATTTTTTACTTCTTTTTTTTAGTTTATTATTTATTTATAAGTTTATTTAGCTATTTATTTAACTTTATTTATAATCTTAATTCAATTATTTGATTTAAATCAAAGAAATCTAAAGCTTTAACTACAATTTCTAAGTTATAATCAAAGCTAAAACTTTTATAATTTTGTTGCAAATCTTTAAACAATCATTCCTTTTTTTTTAAAAGCGATTTAAGCTTAAAAATAAAAAAAATCTTTTAAATTCAATAGCAATCTAATAAAAATAATAAGTTTAATAAAATTTATAATGAAATTCTAAATGTTAAATATATTAAAGGATTTGCAAATTGTAAACAAAAGAAATTATAAATAAATAGATCTAATAATTTCAAACTAATTAATTTAATAAATATTCTTTGTATTTTTAATATTTAAATATATAATTAAGAAGAAAACCTAATACTTTTGCTTAATACAAATTGTTTTGTTATTATTAAATATAAATAATTTTGTATAGATTTAAATAAACTATATAAATAAATCTTATAAAAACTTAATAAGTTTAAATTATAAATTAATTGTAAAAACATAAATGATTTTGTTATTAATAATATATTAATCTTTGAATAGTATAAAAACAATCCAAATAATTTTGATAGTAAATTTTATAAATTTGCTTATCAATATTACTATATTACTTGAACAAAAACTATAAAAAAGCTTTATTAAATCTTATTCAAAAATTCTAAATTAATAAACATTTTCAAATATTATAAGGATTTATAGTCTTATTATATAATGATTTTAATTTAATATATTAGAAAGGATAAGAAAAATTAAAAAGAAATATGAAAAAAAAGAATTAAAAGAAGAGATAAAAGCAAAGAGGGATAAGCTAAAAGTTAATATTAAAAGAAAAAAAAAAGAAAAAGTAGAATATGAATATAAGAAAAAGCAATAATAAAAAAAAAAAAAGAGAAATAAGTTTAAACTTCTATTTTTTTAGTTATATCTTCAAAATAATATATTTAATAATTTTGCAAAAACTTATTTATTAATATAAATAATAATAATATAGATATTAAAAGGAAAACATTAAATACTAAAAAAACATAATTCGAAACAAATATTAAATTAGAATTTGATATTATATTTACTAGATTAAATATAATAACAAATAAAATAAGTTTATTAAAGTTAATAAGTATTAAATTGAAAAAAGATAAAAAGGATTTAATATTTAAATCTAAATTTAAACTTTTAGATTTATTATTAAAAAATTTAAAGGATAAAAAGAGTAACGAAGAAATAAATAAAGTAAAATATACAAATAAAAATAAAAAAGATAATAAAAATAAAAATAAAAATAAAAAAAAGATTAAAAACAAAATTAGGAAAAAAATCAAAAAAAAAATAAAAAAGAAAACAAAAAAAAAACGATATAAAAGATTTATTTTTTATAAAAAATCTTTTAATATTTTTAATTCAAAGAATAATTTGTAATAAGAAAAGAAAGTAATAAAAGATTTTTTTTAGAAATAAAAGTATTTTATTTTGTTTAGAATAAATTAAATAAAAAATTATAATGAAAAATAGCTATTTTTTTTATATTATTATTACTTTTTGAAGTAATTGTTTTTTTTTGTATATTCTTTTTGCCTTTTTTTTTTAAAAAGAGTTTTTTTTTATTATTTTTTTTGAATAATGTTTTTTTTTATATAAAATATATATAATTAGATATTCTTTAGATAGTTTAATTGGAATTTAAAAGAATTTCTTTAATATTTTAAAGATTTTACAAAATGAAAAATATAAGATATAATAGGTTTTTGCTTATTAATATATTTACTAATCTTTTAATTTATTTTGTATAGAATTTAATCATTACAATTAATACAATTATTATAATTACTATAACTATAACAATTAAGATAGTATTACTTATTATTATATAATAAAAAGCTTAAAAGGATTTTATTTTATATTTATAAATTGAAAAGAGATATATTATATTAAAATTGATTAGTTATATAAAAGAAAAAAAAGGGTTTTATGTATTGTATAGTTTAATTCTTCTTTTTTTACAATTTATAAAGCTTTAATTATATATATAGAAAAAGAATATATAATTGTTAATTTCGAAAATAAAGAATTGAAAACAAATATCAATAAATTTTAAAAGATCTTTAATTTATTACTATTATTTGTAATTTATAATGTTGGAATTATAATTATAAACAAATGCTTATAATTCTTTATAGTTTTTATAACTATTTTGATATTACTTTTTAATATTTGAAAACTTTTCAATTAAAAAACGGATTGCTTTTTATGAATTATAAGAACTATAATAAAATAATAGAAATAACAAAAAAATATATATATAAACAGCTTACAAATAGATAATCTTTATAATAAGGATTTATTTATATATATAAAGATATACAACTTGCTTTGCCATATTTTATTTTACAGAATCGAATTCAAGATCTTATATGAAATATCAATTTAATTGATATTAAAATTTAATCCAAAAAAAGAAGAAAAAGAAAAAAATTCAAGGTTGCTAAACTTAATTGAGTTTGAAGTATTAATAAATATAATAAATTATTAGTATATGGCTTTCAAATATATAAAGTTATAAATATTTATTCATAAAAGATCCTAAATTATTATATTAGTATATTGAATTAAATACAAATTGCAATAAGGTATGTAATACTCGAAATTATAAAAAAAAATAGCATTTCTATTATAATATATTCTAATATAAACTTGAAAATCATTTTTGCAGTTACTATTTAAGTTGCTTTGTGCTGGTATTAAGATACTTTTATTATACTTTGGAAAACTTGGATTTATAAGCTATTTACTAAGAATATTTGTATTAAAAAATGGTGAGGGAAATTAATTAAACAACAAATAGAATAATAAATAAAATTGTTTAATACTTTCAATACACAAAAATAGTTTTAAAAAACAATAAAAGATTGTATTACTTTGCGATTTTTATTTATACTTGCTATTTGATATTATATCAACTACTTTATCAAAGTTTATAATATTTATTACATTTGAAAACAATTATTTTGAACTTATTATTTATTTGTTAACAAATTTAACAACCTTTATTATTATACCAATGCAAAAAATTATGCAACAAAACAAAGTTACCCTAATTTCTTATATTGATTTATAGATCATTTTAAAAAAAAAATCGAAAGTTATAATTCTAATCTTTATTAAATAGAAAAACAAATAATATTATATAAATTGATATTTGAAAAAAAAGAATATAATACAAAATATACTTGCTTTTTTTTAACTTAAACTAATTACATATTAAAGTATATCAATACTTTTATAAAAAGTTATAAAAGTATAATATTAATAAAGTACAAACCTTTTAAAAAGTATATACTTAAATTAAATATATAATAAAAAAGAAAACTATTGATTTAAAAAAACATAGAAAAGCAATAGTATTAGTTATTTAAAAAAGAAAAGAGAAAAAAAAAAGAAAAAAAGTTTAAAAAAATATTAGATATAACAAAGATAATAATAAAAAAGTGAATAGATTTATTAATCTTGAAGATGTTATTAATAAAGTATCAAATAATAGCTTAGGTAAAGAAGATAATATTAATAAGGATGAAAATAATAATAACAATAGTATATTTTTAGAATTATAAATATTCAAATTGTTTTTTAATATTAGATAATATAATTTGTGAAAAATTAGAATACTTACTAGTGTTACGATTTGACCTTATGCTTTTAAATAGCTACTTTTTTGTTTTAGTAAGTATATTTATTAAAAGTATTAAAAATATCAAAAGCTATAAAAGCAATAAAAGCGATATAAAGTAAAAGCGATAAAAGCAATAAAAGTGATTTGGCCTGTTCCATCCACATGGCCGACCGTATGCAGACAATGTGATTCGGGATACTACTTTATTTCCCATGGTATGAAGACGATGACTTACACTACAAGTCAATATTCCACTAATAATGATCAGAGTCTGCCAGAAAATTGGAACAGTGTTATGAGATGACCAAACGCTAAGAGCAGAGAAATGCCGATTATCAACACACAACACAATACAGTGCCAACTAAAACTAACAGAGCAAGATGAAATATACAACGAAGATTTTCATGAAGTGGTCAGCGCTGGGTTAAAGTAAAAGCAAGTGAAGAATTGATGATGGATGTGGTTGTTTAGCCACACTAACACAGCCACATCTCCAGATCACGTTTCGACAGCTTCGAGTTTCCAAATTCATCTTCATTCTACAACCGCCCAACATCTCTGTAAGTTTCATGCCGATTTATTCTTAATCATGCTCTAACATCTATTCAGGTACTTGCGGTCGAATAATGATACCAAAAACTTCACCACGTTCATAAGATACACTAAAGCCATATCCCACAAACACGACAAGGTGTCCTCATGGCCGGTGCCATTACCACTCTCTTCATAGGGGTCATCACCGCCATAGGCAGATCAGACCCCAGTGCACGGGAAGGACTATTTCTAAGTGCCTTTTTCGTTCCCTTAACTGTGGCTTCCCTTGCTAGTTTTTGGGAATATCAGGTGACCAAGAATGTTCCCGAGCCTTATTTGGTATTTGCCCTCCTCATCGAAACCTCCATGTGATACGTTGGCTCACAAAATTCAGGATGAAATATTTCACATTCCACAAGCTCAAGCATATTGTAGATGGGATTATGCTACTTGGGATCCAAAACTCACTACGCCACCTGGCTTGTATGTTCTCTTCAGACAACATATCACCATGAGCATCACTAATTGGATATCAGATATTGGTGGAGTCATTTCTTGAGCATAGTCTCGGGCTTTACAACATGCAATGTAAATTTTCTTCGAATAACAAATGTCATTGCCCTTACATCTATCATGATGCTTGCCTGGAAGTGTCGAGTCCTTATAATTCGAGCCGGGGTTGAAAATCGTCTAGATCAAATCCCCAAGTTGAGATCTGCAGATTCATTACATACCGCCGTGAATATTGCACTCTTCCCTCCTCTATTCTTTTTCTCTGGATTGTATTACACAGATGTATTATCAACTTGTATTGTTTTGTACCTGTATAAACAATTTCTGGAGCAAGGAGAGCGCACGAAGATGGAAAGAACATGGAAAAATGGAGCATGGTTTTACGTTTGTGGTATATTGGCTTTGTGTATGAGACAGACGAATATTTTCTGGGTTGCGATATTCTTGGGGGGGATGGAGGCCGTGAGGACGACGAAGGAGACATATGCTATTACTGCTCCATCTTTCCAAAATCTTTCGGCATCATCACAAGAGAAATTTTTGAAAGAATTCTATGAACGTACGAAATCGGAGCGTCCATACGATCCTCCTCTACATGCCGCTTGTCTTGAAGGTAATTTTCTGTCTCATCCAACTTCCCCGTTAAACCAAGATATTTGACCCCGTTTATCAGAACTGACAGTGACTAGATTTCCTTCTCACACCCATTTCAATCCTCTGGACCGCCATAAATCGCCTTCCAACTATTCTCCTCAGGTTAACTCCCCACATTGTCCTCCTCATCACCTTTGCAGCCTTCGTCTACATCAATGGCGGTGTCGTCCTCGGCGATAAATCAAACCACGTCGCCACCATCCACCTTCCACAACTCCTCTACCTTTGGCCCTTCATCGCCTTCTTTTCCTTTCCGCTGCTTCTCCCAGCTCTCTTCGCCTTCCTCTCCTCAACCATCAATAACATCCTCCACCCATCCAAATTCCTCACTTCCCCACTCAATACCCAACTCCGCATCCTCACCACCCTCGGTATAGTCCTCGCCTCCCTACTAGCATCCCTCCTCGTCATAAAATATAACACCATAATCCACCCCTTCACCCTCGCCGACAACCGCCACTACATATTCTACGCATTCCGATATACCATCCTCCGACACCCGCTCATCCGTTACCTACTCGCCCCAATCTACATCGGATGTTTCCATCTCATCTTTAAAACCCTCTCTGGATCCCCATCTGCATCCATCTCCTCTCCCCCTTCTCAAATCTCCCTATCCCCCGCAATTCAGACCCTCCAGCACCTCGCCTCTTTCGAAAACCCCACGCGAGAATACGCATTATCGCGCCTTCAATCCATCCGCACAGAAGACCAAACCGAAGCCCAAGCCGAGATTTACGAGAGGAAACACAAAAGCCAAGCAGAAATCGACGCATATAAACCAGCACCTCCCCTTGGCCCATCCATAACCAATATA
>NGKJ01000111.1:43878-65589 GCA_002162495.1 Myriosclerotinia curreyana | reverse complement strand
GAGGAATAAAACTGGATGAAATTTGAAGAACATGGCAGGGAGAAGAAACGAAAGTGGAAGATTGAAATTCACGGCTTGATATGATTTTATATGATATGATATCCTATCCTGCGATACATCGAGTGAGCGTTAGCATAGCTTTTCTTTGGAAGCATCTTTTTTTTGGTGTTTTTTTTTTAGCTTGTTTGGTTTCTTAGCTTATTTGGTTTCTTTTAGCTTGGTTGTTTTCTTTTAGCTTGGGTCTTGATTATCGGTTGTTGGTACATAGGAAATTGAGAGGAGGTTTGGGAATGAGATTGAGAGAAATGCTAGTTTTTGAAGGCATGGATGGATGGATGGATGGATTGATTGATTGATAAATCTATATTTGAGGGAGAGGAGGGGGNNCGGCTCCGCTCGGCGCGATGGGGAAGGGGGAAGTGGGAAGTGGGAAATCATACGTATTGGGTACCTTTAGTGAGGTCACAGGTTCTTGTATATAGTATATAGTATACAGTATACGGTAAACATCATACCGACTCAGCAGGTGCCAGGTGGGTGAGTCGCTTGGACTGCTAGTTGTGGGTGTATCATTTACTTAACACTTAACACTTATTATTTAGTGGTGATGTGGTATAAAATTATGTATTTACTGTATTGTTTATGGTTTTGTTTGTTTGTTGGTTAGTTGATTTATAGTACTGTATAACTATTCCTTCTCCTTTCTCTCGCTTATGAAAGTATGGTTTGGATTAGTTTGGATGTTATGGTATAATGTGGTATATTACTCACTTATCACTTGACGATGATGCGGTATATTTTTACCCATTCACCCACTTGTTTATAATCTCGCTTGTTTATAATTTCGCTTGTTGGTTAACTTACAGTATAATTATTCCTTCTTCTTTTCCTCCGATTTATAGATTATGAAAGTGTGGTTCGTATTAGCTTGGATGTATAGTATAGTATAGTATAGTATAGTGTGGGGTAGGGCGTTGTATTGCAAAGAGGGTTTAGTATAGAGTACTTTGTACATAACATCTAATTTCAGCACTTGTATTGCCAGCGCTCCACTCCAGGCGAGTGCGAGTTGCGAGTATTAGGGTTCGGCTCGTCGGTTGTGTTAGATTAAAGTCAAAGGATAAAAGAAACTGCACCTCTACTTTAGGATAGCGAAGGGGCTTTCTACATCGAGTTGATGGAATTTGATTCTGGATCGTTGAACTTGATAATATTAACCTTATACTCTAGATCTTTTTATATACCTGGTCTAGTATTCTTTAGAGGTTTATTACGTGGGGATTATGGGTGGAATGCAAGGAACTTGAGAGTTATGATCGTTGTTGTTACAGTTACAGTTTATTGAGTATTATTATCAAACAAGTTACAGCCTTCGGCTAGATATCATGCAAGAGCACCTGTATATAAAATGCTGTTTAATATATGTAGGGGATAGTAATCGTGATCTTTTGGAGTTTCAGGGGTCGGCCGAGCAGCTGGTGTCTAGACCGCGTTTTGATTTTTGTATGGTCAGTAGCTTTTGTGACGAGAGTGATTTAGTAATTGTTTTGCTTTCCCAGTGGTAATTAAATTTTCATAGATAAGGAGGATGAGGAATTTGTAGGTGTTCTGTTGAGGAAAAGGCTTATCCCAAAGTCCAAACTTGGAAAGCTGACTCAAGATTTCTAGTCAGGAGTCGTTCCCATGGGCGTGGGTTATAAAATAGTAGTAAGTTATATAATGACAAGCTCTTGCACCCATGCTCCAGAAACAAAGTTCCCCAAGTCACTATCAGCCAGTACCAAACCCCATCGCTCATATACATCTGGATTGCTTGTCGATTCTTGTAATACAACTACATATCTCGTAGCGCCTCTTCTGGAGTATGGAAGACTCGATCCCACCAGTAAACACAAAAATTCCGTCCCCACTTTCCACATGCAGTTTCTATCTTCGAAAAGTGGAAACTCGGCAATAGAATTGTCCACAAATTTGATCTCCATTATTTGTTTGCCATATTTATGCCGAAGTATACCTCGTTGAACTCTACCTTTGAGTTTGAGTGTTCCGTCAGTACTCCATCCAAATCGATTGCTCGGAATGACAGGCGTGCAGGAGACTTCTTGGATTGTAAAGTACGGCATATCTTTCACAAAACCATTGACGAGAACAGTGTTATAAGATACACTATCAAGACCATTAAACATGATTGAGGTCCAAGACCAAGAGGGCGGTCGAAGGCGATCATCCATGAGAATCATCTCAGGCGAGCTAATCTCCAAGGTGGCGACTTTTCTTCGCTCAAATAGCAGGCCACGAGCAAAATCATTTTCCCAGACCCCTGCATAATATGAACCTAGCAAGTTCTCCGAGGCAGCAAAGAAAGCTTCCGAAAGACCATGGAGAGCCGGCATACGATCCGAGAAGTGCGTAATTCGCAGCACCGAGAATTCGGAAACCGTGTCAAGCCATTGGTACGCTAAAACATGTAGATTTTTCGAAGTCCCGGCGAACATAGATTTCTTTAGCCACCCCGATGATACTGCACTTTCAACAACCTCCCATTCGACGTTATCCAAGGCGGTACACTCACATCTGACGCCACATTTACACTCCCATATAAGCTCTTCGGCATGGAAATGTAAATCCGGATCGACGCCTGATGTGGCTGCAATTGTGAGATATGAGTTAGAGTATATTTTAGCCATATTTGCCGACTCTACTTCCCAATCCAGTTGATCATCTTGCAAGATGCACAGAGCATCAATCCACAAATAGCGTATTTTCAGGGCCCTGGTAAGATTAATGGCATCTTGGTATGTTCTGGGAAGCTTGTTCCACGGTATTCCATCGACATGAACCGATAAATTATCTGCCGTGGTTTTAAGGACCTTTTCACTATTGCCCCAGCAGTAGCTCAAACAATTGTATTTGCCTAGTTCTCCCTTCGCGATATGCAATTTGACCTTTGGTTGCGATGAATCATTTGCCTCACCAACATCCAGTACTCGTGTTGGTAGAGAGGGATACTCTGGTACTTTGCATGCTTGACTTTCGCGTAAAATGCATTGTTGAATCCACTCATTTGCGAACTTCATTGTGTGTTCCAGGTTGAGTCTAACAAGCCGTTCTTCAGTATGGCGTAAAAGAGTTGAATCAGATTTAGCTGCAATTTATAGAAGAATCAGCAATTTTTACTTAAAGACAAAATCCAAAAACTAACTTACCATCTCGTGTAAAATAGTCCAGAGTAAAAGTCTCATCCTGGAAGGGTGAAAGGAGACAAACGCGAAGGCTGTCATAGTGAGATTTGAAAATCTCTACACTCGAAATCTCAGATAGATAGGACCTGTTTCCCGTTCCAGACGATCCAGACAAAGCCCGAAAGAATTCCAGAACACCTTCATGAACCAAAGTGCATGTGGAGCATCCTTTCTTCCTCGAAATCTCCAGGCTTGCGATGCTGGTCACGACATGTTCCAGATACAAGTGAAGATTGTGACAAACCGAGCATTCTGATGCAGGTTTTAGCTTCTGATCTCTTCTGTCATATTCAGTATCATTAATCTCAACAAGTTTGAATTCTTCAATATCTTCGTGATTCATATCTTGGTGGTTTTTTGAGCAGGTGATTATATAATAGAGGCGTGTGATTGAGTTCAAACTCCTCAAATATTTCCCAAGATTACCACGTGATAGTCTTACCAATTATAACAGGGCTAACCATTGCTATTCCTACCTTAACACCGTTCAAATTTATACCGGACCATTAAAAGATCATTTGGTGACCCGGTATATTGGATAATAACTCCGGATTAAACGCATGTAGTGGCGTTCAAGTGTTCTATACGGTATTAAGGTCGCGTGGTTCATAGGGGGATAACATCCGGTACGAAAGTATGAGGTCATACAGAATTGGTTGTCCGGTGTAACGCAAGGTCTTCCACTTATTACTCAAGAATGATCAACGCTTGATTGGTATGAGATAAGCTTTTCTTTAACACTAGCTCTACGAATCATGAAGGAGGTGGATGTGGTGTGGCGGTTTCCTGTGAAAGACCTTTTTGTATTCTTATAACGATCGTGACATTGTTTGGTAAGAAAAAAGAGGTAGCAGTTTGAAAATTCTAGTCCGGCTTGAGTCTTTAATATTTCTTTCTATGACCAGAATCGTAATCAAATGGATTAGTTATTGATCAGCGAGCCTTACAGTTCTTACCAACCCACTGAAGGAATTTCCTCTACTTACTAACTGATTACTTCTCCTAACAGTTACTAACAAGCGTATCAATATCTAGTAATCTAATCATTCGAAAAGCAGCATCCAGGATAGATACTGTTGTCCCTCAGGAGTCAGGCTATTATCAACTTACTTTCTAAAGCTTTTCCAATCCTACTGCTATTAGCCTTCCTTTGCAATCACAAATATAAAATCGTTTGTCGAATAATTTCTGACCCATTCTAAAAGCAATAAAATCTCAACATGATTGGCTAATGGCTAATAAATAAGGTGTATATTGGTTTTTAATTGGTAACACTTACGACGTCCAAGCAGCCAATCTTTACTAGTTGTCAGCAATCACCACTGTCAAATGAACTAATTGACCGACCAATCTGATTGTTACGCAGATCAATGTGATTGCGGTTGTCCATTGTAACAGAGGCCCTTTCGTGTACAACGCAAGCCCGTATGTAATGTACAACACAAGCTCCTTCAATGTAACACGAGGTTGTCCAGCATAACAAGCCAAGAGATCGTCAGGCTTTACCACACCACATACCCTCGCACAACTCTTAGTAATGTCGAAGAGATACGAAGCTATGCAAATAACATCGCACCAGCAACCTTGGCAGTGGACTAGGAGTCTAGGATCAACTAATCATCAAGATATTTAGTTTTTATCTCAAGTAACTATTAGCCTGTGTGGTGAGACAGGGAATATATTTAGATGAGCAACGGAAGCTGCTACGGATTGCTTTTATCTCTTAAGACACAGTGAAACATCACATATTATTGCAGTCTTGCAATAATATAACGTATTGGTACTTTTATTCTCTTAAGTGTAATGAACACGAGAATCTTTGGTGTATTTTAACAGATGACGCTGCCACTCCACTATTTATATATGTTAAGTTGAACTTCTGATTATTTGGAAAGAGCTTGAAAATTACGGCATACTCCGTTGTCTTTTTAAAGTTACTTCCGATATAAACCTCCTTGTAAGCTAATTCGTCCCTTCGATTCGGAAGTTTTCACACCCCGCGCCCCTATTTCTTTTCTTAAATCTTGCTCCCTTTTCAAAATCAAGCCATCTTTCGAATGTGTATTTAACAAATTAGACGTAAAATATAGGTAATCAAAAGCGCGAATGGATTAGTAGTATTGTGGAAAAGAAAAATGTAATTCTTGTAGACTATAAAATAATAAAAATCCGTATGTACTGCACGCGCGAGGGTATTCGGATCAGCCTCCTTGAGGTTGATATGACCGTCCCTACCAAATAACAGAAGAAAGTTTCCCAAAGAGATTGCAAAAATGTGTTTCCTCGTTTTGAGAAGCTTAATGCATAACCAAAAAAGGTGCTTGTGTAAGCGGAAACCCAAAAAATAATCAAAAATGGCCATAATAAGTTATTTCTTTCTTCATAGCCTTCCTTTCAAGCAAAGGTTTCAACAACTCGCCACGGTAAATCACTAAAGAATGCCATGGTTGTATTTTGAATACTACATTGTAGTTCAAACTGACAATAAAGTGTATAAAATCGAACAACAAGAACCGCAGCACTATTGAAAATGATAAAAGATGCAAAATTAATAACAGCACAAACTAACAGCGAGGAAAACTTGAGGCTTGAAATTTAGACACTAGCCGAGAAGACTTTTCGATCAATTCGCAGAAGTTGTAATTGTGGCCGATTTTGAATCGTTTTCGTTAGTGGTTTCAGAGAGCCAGATATGTTTTGATAGCTCTGAGGTAGTGATACGTTCTTCGGGCAGGTATTTCAGAGCCTTTCGAAGTAAATCTTCAAGGGATTCGGCTTCAGCGGTTGATATCCTAAACCCAAAAGGCTCAAGAAAACTCTGAACCTCAGAAGGGCCGAAAAATATTTCGACTTTTTTAGGTGGTGCCATCTCCTGATACACATTACCAATAATACTTTCGTATAGATCTGCATTCGTAGGAGCATTAGATCGACTGTCCTCTGGCACTCCAGGTAACTTTGTGGAAGGCTTCCCTTTGGAAATACTCGTCGAGATTCCTTCAGAAGAGGGGGTTTTCTCTGAGCTTTTAGCTTCTGAACTCTTAGCCCCTGAGCTCTTGACGTCAGAACTCTTTGCATTCGATGATCCTGAGCCAGTGATTTTTACATCTCCATTGGAACCATGGTCAGGCCTTTCTTGGCTCTGATCATATGCCAGTCTCAGAACTTCTGCTGCTTCTTTACCATCCAAGTTTTCGATCATTTTTACAAGTTTATCTGTTGTGTCAAGTATACTTTGTGAGGAATGTTTCTTGTACTTTTCGATATGCGCTAAGGCTTCATCCTTGCGTCTGTTTCGTTGAGGTGGGATATCTCCGTCATGTGCGCCAGTCTCCATAATTTGTTCGAGAATATTCCCGGTTGATTTATCAGAGATATCGCTCTGTGTTTCGTACCATTCTAGACCTTCTTTCCATGCATCCCACCAATCATCAGGAAGACTTCCTAATAGCTTCACTGTAGCTATTAACATCTCGTCCCTTGTGGGAATGCCATTATATTTGAACAACCGAGAACCGGTACGTATTTCAAATATTGTGCACCCCAGGGCCCAGATATCTGAAGCGATACTTCGGTGAAATCCAAATAAGAACTCTGGTGCACAGTAGCTCCTGGGAGTACCAATATCGAGAGATGGAGTTTTCTGGAGAAAGGCGATACCGAAGTCGATTATTATTATCTCATCGGATAACCATTTGGGGTCTACGTCTTTCATATCTATGGTGACAACCGTATAATCGGGAAAGGAACATTCTGATACTGAGAGGCCGGTGTGTACAATTTCTTGCTTTTGAGGAACACCTAATCTTTCATAGACTTGTTCTACTGTCCACTCATCGATATTGGCAAGCTGCAGTAGAATGTTTGCAGGAGTAAAATCTGAGGACGATGATTAATTGATGCAAATTAAAAAGGAAATTTATGGAGTTTGTTCTATACCTCCATGGACAATACCGATGTTATGGATATAGTTCAACCCATTTATAGCCTGTAGGCACACATTTCTCGCCACCGAAGCTTCCAATCGTCGACTTCCTTGATATTCACCCGGACATTCATTGAACTGCTTGATACTAGGGCCTCCAACTTCCGAGACAAGGCATAAATGCTTTCCGTTTGGGCCCGTGTGGAAAAAATGATCTAGTAACGACATCACATGAGATTTTCCAATATGTTCTGGACTAGAAAAACAGCAGGTTAGAAAATTTAGAAAATTTCTGATCTTCTACCACGAAATCAAAGAATCGATGCTACTAACCCTTGTCTCATCACACGTAATATATCCACTTCTGGTGAAGCGCGTGACAATCGCGACGCAAGAACTTTCAAGGCAACAAATCTTTCTCTTTTGTTATCTCTTGCAAGCCATACAGTAGCAAACCCCCCGTGTCCCAATTTGTGGATGACAGTGTAACGTCCATGCTTGAAAGTATCGTTGAGGTGCATGGGATGGAAACCCCCCTTACAATAATTAAGCTTTTCGACACGCTCGACACGCTTTGGTGGTATGGTGGCAGCATCCGGCATGAATACTTCGTTTTTAGAAGGAGAGATGTATTTAAGATGTATTTAAGTAGGGTGTTACGAAGTAAGTGAGATGATTTCAATACTCTTGGTGTTTATATTGACGATTGGTGATGATGATGATGTAGTTCGCCAAGTTGAGTTAAGGCTGGGTTGATTGGTCTGCTGCTGACAAAGTATCGGTTGATTGATTTTCCGTGACACTACCGCCGTTACTTATGTAGTCAGTAACAAACCTCAAATTTTTATCTCCCATGAGAACGTCCTTAACAGATTCCACCTACCTAGTACGTATAAGTATACCTAGTAGTAACAGGATTAAGCCTCAAATGCCGCCCACTAAGCATCCACTACATATCTTACAACCACTTCATTCATTTGACTCATAACGACAAAGACGAGTACAATCCCCCTTGAATATGTCGTTGTAACTACGGCTACTTACATACTAGGACCAATAAATATCAAGTTGGTTTCTTGAAAACTCCAGCCAAATGATAAGATTCTTATACATTGGCAAGAAGAATGGCATCCATCTTCCATGGCTTTCAGATCCACACAGACTTCACGCAAGGTCAACAAACGCTAAAGCACCGCAAAATCTGTCTAATACCTCCTCTGAATGTGGAGGGATTGATCCAGGATCCCATGAGATTCTTAAGCCTCTTTTACAATCGCAAAAAAATATTCCCCCGAGAAAAGGACCCCATACGATCGTTTCGTTGCTTGAAAAACACTGGGATATTGGTTCTTTGGCGCTGGACTACAATGCGCATAGCATCATCATTTATGGCCCGAGATACGGCACATTGGTACAGTGGAAGAACATTGAAGCACTTAGATGGAAATATCTTGGCTTTCCAAGAGCAATTATCATCCTTGAAGCACCAGAAATTTTTCTCTCGTTCCTCCGATCAGTTGTTGGGCAGATTCTGAGCTCTTCAGATATTTCTAATAGAAATGCCAAACGACCATATTTGACAACACGTTTCAACACAGGCTAAGATTAAATGGCACATCTGAATACACATTGGAATTGCCTTCCTCTTATTTAAATCAGCCCTTTTCAGCGCCACCCACTTTCAATCTGGACACCCTTTTGGATATTGATTATACAAGGCACGCTTTACAGGGAGATCATATCTGGCTCCCTTCAGACCGATCCTTTAAACGTTCGGCGCTACATGAATTTAGAAATGACCAGTAACTTAGGAGAAAAACCGGGACCTTATGCCCAATTTATTCTCGCGTCGTTGACATTCATTCAGGGTTCGGTATACTTCTGGTCTTGAGCTAGATAGTGGACGAGGTGACAAACTTAGAGAACTGCACACTTCTCTTCATTAGAGTCTCAATCCCAGCAATCCTACATGAAATTTTATGAAGAAACACTAAGAGGACTGGAGGCGCTCTTACTAGATCAGCTTCACCACCTCTTACGGCATCTCAAAAACATTCAAAAAACAGCAAACTGTGATATCTACACCAGCTCGCAAAGATTCGAAGGACAACCTTGACTTTGCCAAAGATAGATTGGACTTCTGCTTATCGCTGCTAACATTTTACGACTCTAGATCTGAAGGTGAAAGCTATCCTGAGTACAAGCCTAGGTTTGAGTATGCAATGCTCTTTGCCATGCTGGATGAACACATGGATAATTGTGGCCAAACCAGAAGTAACAAAGAACTTTCCAGAATGGACGAGAAAAATATACTGCTTTTTCTGATGTGGCTGCAATGAACCAGATGTTTGAAATGGTACGAGTCCATCATCCAAGAGGTCCAATAAGAGACATTGATCAGGTTTCAAAAAGCGAGACCGGCCGTGTATGGTGAAAATCACTTGCAGGACCAGTACCAGACAAGGCTTAGCAATGGAGAGCGGATGTATAAATGGTTCGGATAGAACGATGAGACTTTTGAGGTGGTTAAGAAGTGATGGAGTACGAAGGAATGGGGTGGGATGGGATGGGATGGGACGTTCGGGCTTACTTGCTGTATAAGCACTGCTTTTACATCGCACAATCTATGGTCTATGGTCTTGTGATCTTTGATCCCAAGTCAGGAAGTCAAATACTGCTGGTGTGAGGATCGTCAAGATGACGAGAATCACATAGGTATAATTTTGATGTGGGTACTCACACTATGTACCTTACTATGAAAATCAGAGATAGATATTCGCATGTGGCATTGCCTATATTCGTTTTTATTCTAAGTTCTAGACAGTTACTATTATGCCGCATAAGCTATGGACGTTCCAATCTATGTAGAGTCGAACTCCATCTAATATTCCCTGCTACATTGCGTTTCATCTCCTGTTGCTCCCTTCACGCCGTCTCGGACTTACTGCTCGAATATTCCACCCCTTCAACGTCTTCTGTTCTCGCCTTTCCCTCTCTGATCTCCACGCACATTCATTTCACCTTCTTTCCCATAATATAAATACTCAATATCTCTCCGCTTCTAGCATTCGTCTGGTAGCCGAAAGCCTCCAAGATATTTGGCTATCGGGATTCCTCTCCCTTACTGGTGCTTATAGCATGGTAACTTATCATTGCGATTAGCTGGAGATTCAGATTCATACGAACTTATCATTTTTGGGAGACTTTTTCGTGTGTGTGACAGTTATGCGTGTCACGGACTCCATCCATGTCTTAAGTGTGTCCCAATTAGTTTTTTCTTGCATATCTACATTGCTTTTCGCTGTGTGCTATATTTTTATATTTGAGTGTATGTTGGGATTGAAAAATACAGTTTGTATCCTGTATTCTGTAAATAGGGAATTGAGTAATACAGGGGAGATTTGAGAAAGGATATTCAGCATATTAGAAGTTCTTAGTCTTATTAGACTCCTTATTACTAAAATCTCGTCATATAGGATGCAAACCATAATACGATGTTTTATACATATCTTCAATTTCCCAAGGATTAATTGTAAGACTATAAATTCTCATCGTCCGCAAGGACGCCTAATGACTGACATATAAATACTCTACGGGGTTTTATCGGAAGATTAGAATTTCTACTATGAAAGCCTTTAATCGATCATCGATTTTCGTCCTAAGAAACATGTAAAAAATCATCGGATTCATCCTGTACATAAAGTTTAAGGTAATAGGCTGAGCTTTAGTTGAAATAGACAACTTGATTTGGCTCATCTCCACGAGCAAAATCGACATGGCTACATACGATGATAGGTCGAATCGCAGTGCGATTCAATATCAACTGACGATTATTAGAGTCGAGAAGAAGAATCCATGGGGGTGTTTTCGAGGTTTTTAATGGAATTCATTGGATGATATAACTAGCTTCGTGCTGGTTATGAAATATAGGAGCCAGAGCCATACACCGCAGGTGGAAATACATATAAATAGATGATATAACGACATTCTCACGAAGCAAAGAAGTCACTCCATCAAAAATTCACAGTTGCAAAAGGGAAGCATATTTTCTTAATGTACATATTGCCAGATGAATAAATGAGTGCGTGAACTAATTGAGTGCAAGCCAGACTTGTCACAACTAGAAAGTTGAAAAAAAATCATAGAACCATCTTCGAAAGAGAAAACAAACGGAGCCCCTGCTGCTTTATATGTATGTAATGGGCAACGATCGAGATACCGCATTGTAATGGCAATATTTCCAGATCAACTTGAAGCCGATATCCTATATGTTCGGTAAGGCACCATTAGCTTTTGTCGATCATTCGCCGATGCCATGTGTGGTGGTCCAAAACGGCTGGTAGGCCCCAATAGGGAAGATTGTATGCCCTCGATCGATGAACAAAAGTTTCCGAGATCTCCTCGATAGACATAAATTCCTCCCTTCAATCACCCACGTCCGTTTCTCTAGCCATTGTGACATCCTATCATCTCATCAAGACCTTTATGACCAATCCCTCCATCTCTCAAATCTTTTTTTGGTATTTCTACATAGACCAAATGATGCTTCGTGTACTCATTAGAATAAATCCATTCAGCACCTCGGATAATTCGTCGATCTGGAAGTGGTTCATACTTTCCGCTGCTTCGATTTTGCACCCAGACAGTGGCTACAACATACCCATAGCAATCGGTGATATTTCTGCAGTTTGGATCTCGAATTCTTGCCAAAACTTGATGGGTATCATAAGTGGTCGAGTTTCTATTAGGCAGCTGAGAGCGACGTATGTATTCCTGAGGAAGCCCGGCTCTGGAGATACTCTTCTCGCATGTAATAATATTAAATTTGATGCTCTTGTTGATCTTACGGATATACTCAATAACATCCTCGATCGAACAATTTGCGAAGAATGCCGCTTCCTTGTCGGCCAAGGTAACAGGGGAAGATGCATGCTTGGGGATGTAATCTTTGCCATCTCTAGGTTTGAAATTCGGGTAGTTCTAATGAATGTTAGCGAAGAACTGTAGTTAGAATACAGGGGTGCGATGAACGAACCTTCTCAAAACTCTTGCTCATGTCAGCAAATCTCATCCGAGCATGTTCATAACGGTTTTTCTGCTCTTGCAATTCTCTTTCTAGCTCATCGACGATATGGTTCTCGCTGATCGCTTTGATAAATTCTTCTCCCAAAGCCCGAGAAGCATTTGGGTAATCTTTTTGCCAGTTGATCGTATTCTGTCTCTATGAAAGACAAATGTTAGCATTGGAGTGTATCTCAATGATCAAATAGTGATACTTACGAAAAGTCTACGATGTTCTTTCATGGCATCGTAAAGAGAATTGTCGATAGTGGCGAGCTTTTCGTAGGTTTTATCTACAGTTTTGGAAAGTTCTTGCAACTCTAGATACCATTCTTGGGCCGGATCATAATTCATGACTGGGTCTGCGTCTGCGTCTGAAATGTTCTCGGATTCTTTAGTCTGATCGGCGGTACTTTGTCGGGGGTAGACGTGCTGTCCACGGAACTTGAGATTTAACATGAACTGTTGTTATGTATTTATATCAGTATATAGGTCTTGATAATAGTCTAGATCTGTAGTGATCACTCTCTTGCGTACTTTTTGATTGCTCGTGTCTGTTCCATCCTGAAGAAAAGGTTGAGTATCAGTATCAATTCAAAAAGGCGCGAGAAGCCTGGTCATGAGAAAGGGAGATAGATGAGACTGTTTAGAGGATTTTTCAACATCGCCGCACAACTTAAGAACAAAACTTACTTCAGGATCTTGTGACATTATGCCTTTTCTCTTGACCGTTCTGGTAAGAAGGTAAAAAAGTCTTGAGTCGAAAGCTTGTTAGCGCTCTTCAAGGGGAACAAGTGGAGGAATTTGTTTTTGTGGAGAAATTGAAGTAGAAGAAGTTTTGTCAAGAAGAAAATAGGAACAAAGATCTTTGGGTGTTAAAGACCTCTTATAACAGCCTCAATGATACGGTTCAGAGTGAATAGCAAAGTCGGTGATGTTTGAAGAAAGAAACTATAAGAGTCAACGACCTCTTCAAACAGCCCTAGTAACACGGTCGAGAGTGAATAACAAATTCGTTTAAAGTCTCAACAAATGCAACCTTACAAGTGGACAATAATGTATAATACCTATTATACTGCTGTAGGGATAAAATCACTTCCTCAATAAAGGATAAACTTTATGCATGCTGCCAAACCATTTATTTGAACCTGCATGAACATAGAGAGTACAAAGAGGGGCCTTTTGTTCAATTAGTAGTACAATTAGCATATTGAATTTGACAGTGACAAGGAAATGGGTATCGAAAGCTAAAGTCAAATGGCATAGCAATAGAAATGGCCCAAAGCCAAAAGAGGGGAGGATGATGGTGGAAGAAAGAAGAGGAGAATAGCAGAGTGAAAGACAAAGATTCAGGAGAGAAAGTAATAGATGAAATGGAACACTGGTATCAAAGAATGGGCTGGTAGAATGAATGGAGGATGGAATTGCTGGAGGACTAAAAAAGTAATGGGGAGTGGAGAAAGAATATTTTAGATACTTTGAATGAAGTGTGCAATGTTTGGAGATATTGGGAGCAGGCTATATTGGTGAATGATGAAAATGACAGAATTGGGAGAAGGGTAGTAGATGGACATCTTAAATCAGTCAAAAATGACCCATTTAGTTAGCCAAATGAACCACCACTTTTGTTATGTTTTTTCCCCTCCTCTCTCATGACCTCTGACCTCTACCTCCAATTCCCTTTTGCGGAACCAAATTGGTCTAGAGAGGGGGTCAAAATAGAGGATACCTCAAAATTTCCAGATTCGCTTCCCCTCTTTCCCCTTCTCTTTCCCCTCTCCTCTTGAAGCCCTATCGATCGAGGTAAATGCCAATTCGAAACTCCACCTCCATTCCTTCGAAAGGAGTGAATTTACAATAAATTCGAAATTACTTATAGCCACGTAAGAAACGAACAGAGCAATTCCAAAACATGAAAATCGACCCCCCAAATTCATAACACATGAAAGATTCCTTAAATGGTGCGACAAAACAAGTCATCACCATGACTGGATATGGAGTTATTGCAGTTGAGTGAAGTGTGAAATTAGCAGAAATAGCCTGCCGCAAGATGCCTTCATTCAGTACTTCGAGTCATTCATTGCGCAGTGTTCGACCTCGAAGTGTACTATTGAATAAAATCTTTGTTGATGAGCTCAAGTACCTTCTAGACACGAGGTGGAAGCTATAGGAGCGTGATTGTTGATGTCAACCTACTAGTAACTCTTACCAGATATACTCTATGGATAGCTTTCCACATACGTAGGTGATCATGAGGCATAGGGTGGAATAATATCCGACGGAACGGAATAACCACCTCCGAACTCGGATCAAATACGCACGGCACAACATTTTTAAACATCCCAGTTGATTTGAAGTCTGTCCCTCACTTCCCAATTCAGGTCATCCTCACTTGGCCAGGCATTCGTTATGTCGAACCCTCTATTGCGCACTCTGCGCAACTCACGTCCAATCCTCTCCTCTTCTCCATCCCGCATATCTACCAAACGATTTGCATCAACCACCCCTGAAACATCCACAATCCTCACCCGCTCGAAGAATATCCTTTTCGGAACCTCGATAGCTCTCTCTCTTGGTTTTGGCTACTTATACATCACCGATACTCGAGCTAGCATACATCAATGGCTTGTAGTTCCCGCACTGCGTGCCATATATTCCGATGCCGAAGAAGCCCATCACATGGGAACGAAAGCTCTCAAAACTCTCTACTCCTTCGGACTTCACCCTCGCGATCGAAGTTTCAGAAAAGGTAATACGGATAAAGCGGATTTGAGTGTGGAGGTATGGGGACACAAACTACAAAACCCAATTGGTACATCTGCGGGGATTGACAAATTGGCAGAGGTCCCCGATGCTTTGTTTGCTATGGGACCTGCTATTGTAGAAGTTGGTGGATGTACACCTCTTGCACAAGAGGGGAATCCAAAACCGAGAGTTTTTCGTATACCCAGCCAGAATGCGTTGATCAATCGATATGGGCTTAATTCGAAGGGTGCGGATGATATGGCTATGCGATTGAGGGAACGAGTTCGATTGTATGCTTATCAGAATGGATTGGGTGTAGGTGAGGATGCTGAAAAGAAGGTACTGAATGGGGAAGCAGGCGTTCCTCCAGGAAGTTTGGTAAATGGGAAGTTATTGGCTGTTCAGGTTGCTAAGAATAAGGATACTAAGGGTGATGATATTGAGGCTGTCAAGAGAGACTACGTTTACTGTGTCGAGAGATTGGCTCCATATGCCGATATCTTGGTAGTCAATGTCAGTAGTCCAAACACACCTGGATTAAGGACATTACAAAAGGTTGAGCCATTATCTCGAATCTTAGAAGGAGTGGTTGGGGCCGCCAAATCCGTAAATCGTAAAACGAAGCCTAGGGTTGTGGTCAAAGTATCACCTGATGAGGACCAGGATGAACAACTTGAGGGTATCGTTGAAGCTATATGGCGAAGTGGAGTGGATGGTGTAATTGTGGGTAATACTACAAACCGAAGAGATAAGCTCATTCCCGATGATATCAAAATCTCTGCCAGAGAAAGGAGAATTCTCGAAGAACAAGGAGGATTTTCTGGACCACCAATGTTTGAGAGAACATTATCTTTGGTAAAGAGATATAGAACCCTACTTGATCAAGGACCACCGAAGCAAGATACCTCTGCGAAATCAAATGATGATAGTCTCATCTCCACTATCGCCGAAAAGGCAAAATCCCTCACTGGCAACGACGAATCGAAAACGAATGACCAGAAAGTGGTTTTTGCCACAGGTGGTATTACGAATGGAAAGCAAGCATTGGAGATCCTGAATGCAGGTGCAAGTGTCGCCCAGGTTTACACGGCATTGTGAGTAATCCCTACTATTCCTCATGTCATCTCAGATGAAATGGAAGCAAGACTATATCCATCCTATAATTCATACTAACTTGTATAATAGGGTCTACGGAGGTGTCGGCACCATAACTCGGATAAAAACCGAGATGAGCAACGAGATTTCAAAAAGTAAATAGAGTTAACAAAATAGTAATATACCCAAAATGTACATATCTTTAGAACTATAAATCCGTTCAGGAATCCACCAGGCTTAATATGCGTTTCTAAATCACCCTGCAGAATCCTCATCCTCGACATTCTTACCCCAGATTTGAAATCTTGTAAGACGTCCACTCAAACCTAGTGTTCTCCGCGCCAGTCTGTCGTTCTGAGATTCAAGTCCTTATGTCAAGTCAAGCTGGATTCAGATTTCATGAAGTCACTGGGTGGAACATACTCATCGAGTGGTCTCCCGAGTACTCGCTATAAATTTTTAAGGCTGGAAGTAGTTGGTAAATTGCAATGCAAATCGGTCATCTAGAGGAGGATAAATCTGTCATGATGGATTCTTGCGCGTTAAATATATCCTTAACTAGCCCGTCATAAATAGATTCGCTATTTCCTTGGACATCTATCTATTCCGACTAGGAAATTTTCGTGATTTTGATATCGGATTGGATGTGAAGGTGAGGCTGAAGCTGAAGCTGGTCGAAAATTATTTTTTGTTGTTGATGAATATGAGATGAATATGAGACGAAATGATGAAATCGATAAAAAAAAACAAGTCATTTCTTCTACTCTACTCTACTCTACGTCCATCGCATCTCTCGCCTCCATTCCATTCTCTCATGAATACAGAGTAGGATTGATTACTGTACCTTTAGCGAGATATCTTCAGGAGGTGATGTGATGGGACAAAGAACAGAGAACAGAGCACACCGTGACATATGATGATTTTCATACATTCATCAGAGGCTCATACTACCAACTTATAGCTTCTTGATTCTGGTATGTTTGGTTTTTGAATGTAGAAGTACTCGAGTAAGTTAAGTGGCTTTCTAGAAAAGGGGAGGTTTTTATGGTGTGTAAAAATATTATGAGGAATGTGGGATGATGGAGGAGGGGGGTTAGGTTTTTTATTTTTATTTTATTTTATTTCGGATTAGATTATACTATTGAGTATACTTGATTATTTACTCAAGTAGTATTAAATGAGTCTAAACTATCCATAAATAATTTCAAAAATATCTTTTTATGTACGAAGGTCGCGGTCATTATGGTCGAGATTATAGGCCTCTTATAAGGTCACATGCTGAAAGGCCCTATAATAGGTTGTGATTTTCAATAGCCCTGTAAATTCATATTTAAATAAGCTATTAAAGCCTAAAACTTATACATAATTAGGGTTAATATTTAATCATGCCTAAAGCTTATAGGCTCGCTAAGCCTATATAGGTCTTTCAAAAGCTTATATCGTACCCTATATGAGTTCTTAACAAGCTTATTAGGTCTTTAACAGCCTATATAAATCCTGATATAGGTTCTAAGCAAGCCTATTGGATCCTTAATGAGCCTATATGGATCCTTAACAAGGGTATATGGATCCTTACATAGACCTTATAGGGCCTTTCAACGTGTAACCCTATAAGAGGCCTATAATCTCGATCATAATGACCGCGACCTTTGTATCGGTAGTCTAGTTGTAATCTAGAATCTAGATTGTGTTTCTATGGTATCTATCATCCATTTACCACACAACCACACAACCACACAACCACACAAGCAAAAACCAAGCATTAAAGATTCCATTTCGTCGTAATTATATAATATAATATAATATGATTCTGAATATCTACACTCATCCTAATCTAATCCATTCATTCTCTATACATAACTCATGGCTTATAGCTCATGGCTCACGGCTCATAGTTTCTCAACACCTGAAACCCGAACCTAACCAAACACCAACCACAATCAAACCCCAACCCAAGCCCAACCCAAGCCCAACCCAATCTCTCCCCCTCGCCCCCTTAAGGAATCCACCATACATCATCTATCCATCTAATTATGCACCCCCAAACGCAACGCCGCCTATCCTCGACCTACCAAAACACAAAAGCAAAACATGCCACCTTCAAGAATACGATGACGCCTTGCCTTCCCGCCTTCCTACTTTCTTCCCTGATGATAAATCTCGTATTAATGCTCTTACCCTAAACTCCAGACCCAAACCCAAACCCAAATCCAGATCCAGATCCAATTATTCCTTGATGTTCCATGCCAGATCATAAACACCAGCATCGAGGTACGTATCCATTCATTCTTGCAAAAATTCTCCGTTTTGCTTTGCAAATAGGGCATTTTGGACGGGTTCCTCAACGCCCAGGTAGTATGAAAGCACAGCGCAGCATAGAAAATAATCTCCAGCCCTAGCACCATTGCTCTTCGGAGACCTGATAATATGCGCCATTCTTTTGGACTCCCACTCTCATCCAGGAAATTGCGTTTCCGTCCGACTTGCCAAATAATTAATCACAGCAACAATGCTCTTCATCTTTCGGTACCTAGTATATGGCAACCCTCTCTAAGCCTTTCCAACCCACCCAACATGCAAGAAGAAATCAAAGATCTTCCCGCCCTTCGCCCCCTCTACCCTGGCAATCTCCTTAACCATTTTCTTCTTCAACTTGCCATCTCCCTTCAACGCCTCCTTCAACACCGCTTCTTTGATGACCAAGTACGGTTTTGGATGTAATCTAGTCTTTTCACAAAGATCTATTTCTCCTGGTGTTAAAAGATGGTAATCGGGGGTATTTGAGGGGTTAAGTGGTAGAGGTGTGATTGTTGAGAGGGGTTGGACTTGTATTGGTTCGCGTTTGATAAAGACGGGAGATTGTTGCTTGATTCCATTTGTGAGAGCACTGCTACCATTTTGTAGATTTTCTTTATCATCGTTGGGTTCCGATTTAAGAATAGATTCCGGTAATTCAGGAGCAACCAATGCAGCCGCACCACTTGGAGTTTCGATTGCCGGAGGAGGTTTGTTCCTTGCATTTGTAGCAAATCGTTCACGATCCATACTACCCATAGGTTGAGCTTTTTGAAGTCTCTGTTGTTTATCTTGCTCATATTTCTCTCCACTCTTCAGATCTCCTATCTTCATTTGTCTCCACTCTTGCAATTGTTGGACTGCTAATCGTAGATTCAACTCATCGATGAGACCTTGTGAGAATTCCTCAAAATCATCACGGTTCATCATTCTTGCGAAAGGTTTTGCACGAGTGAGAAGATCCTTCTCTTCCTTTGTACGCTTTTTATCGAGAGCAATTGCTTTGCGATACTCTAAAAGGTTGTGTTCGAATATGACCTTTTTACGATCGGCTCGTTGGGTTAATCGCTGATTATATATATTCATTACAGTCATTTTGAGTTCGAATTCTGGTTCTACCTTTCCCGTGGTAGGATTGGTTCCATCACCAGGTTCGAATGACATTAGTTGAACAGCCTCTTCTGCTTCATTCGCATATTCGGTTTCGAATTCCAGACGACCAGGCATATAACCTTGAATTTCGTGACATGATGGGACACTGGCCGTAGGTTTCTTTTTGGGTTGTGCCGGAGGAGCATTTTTGGCAGCCTCTTTTCGTTCCTCTATTCGTCTCTTCTTCTGAGCTTGAAACTCTTCTCGAGGTAATGCATCCATCAATTCGGTATCATGTGGACTGGCTCGTTTTGGTAATGGGAATTTCGGACTATCCAAATATACCCTCTTGTAATGTTCTCGAACCTCATCTTTGCTTCGAAATCCTCCAATATGATCTGCGATATCTGCCCAAGATCCCAATCCATATATCTCACATCCTTCCAATAATAATAACTCCTCATCTGCCCCCCAATCTTTGGTATAAATTGGTACGGAGTTTTGTTCAATGACTTGGAATGGATGAGTAGCAGGTTGATGCTGTGAAGAAGATTTTCCATCTGCGAAACATTGTACACATAGATCGTAATCATTGCAGGCAGAGTGGGCGCATCTAATTCGGACCTATGATTGGATGTGAGGTTAGACCATTGAACAATGACGCGGGGTTATAGATCGAATGTGTGAATGAGAAGGAAAACATACAGTATTTGTAATATCTGCAGAACAAATATCGCAGACATATTTAACTCCGCCCTCACCACCTCTCATTGCCGTCTTCTTGCGAATGACTCCCATTATGAAGGTGGTTGTAAGTATTTACTTTGCGCCACAGTTGACCAAGAACCAAAGACAGCAATATTGGAATTCTTTGTTTGGTTAAAGTGAGTTATGATGGATTGAAGGCAATGATTTATTTTGATGGAATTAATTCTTAAATTAATAAAAAAGGATTAAATTTGTTGTAATGTTGATGAAATTGTAAATTGTAGTTACCTACTCTCAGGTAGATTAACGCAATGAGGTTCCGAGAGTGGGAACACACCGAACAGATAGATAGATGTGGCTTGACGAGGCTACAGCCGACTGAAAGAAGACAAGCCCATTCCATTTTGAGGTTGAGGTTACCAGCCACAGGATTCTTGAAACTTTGAAACTTTGAAACTTTGAAACTTTGAAACTTTGAAACTTTGAAACTTTGAAACTTGAAACTTGAAACTTAGCTCCATTATTATTTATTATTAAAGTGAAGACCGCCTTTCTTATCGGACTTTGATTTGTTATCGGAGCTTTGAAGGTTCGAAGTAAAATATATACGGAGTAGTGGAAATAAATGAACTTCAAAAATTATTAATGGTATATTATTAATAATATTAAAAGTTATCTCCTCTTTAATACTAACCTCGGCTTAAATTGATTAAATCAATAATTTAGTAATAAATAATAATAAAATAAAATAATAAGTGGAGTTATTCATATCCCAAAGAAGATTAATGAGTATCTCTTATTACCTACCTAGGTATTGCTAGGCCACTTGATCTACGGTCCCTTTTTTTACTCGTAGGACTTCCTCAAGTCCTCTTCAGTCCTCAGTCCTCAGTCCTCAGTCCTCAGTCCTCAGTCCTCAGTCCTCAGTCCTCAATAATAGATAATACTCCGTAGATGTTACATTGAAAAATTGCCTCCTTACTCGTACAAACGCTGCCCTAGACATTGATCAAGATATTAACTTTATTTTTATATCTTTGAGCTTCATCAATATCATCGTAAAAGAAGTAGTGAGAAGAAGTAAGACAGATATCAAGAGAGAAAGAAGAAGAAGATACTCTACTTCTGTCACTCTTACTATACAATACTAGAAACGTCCACTCACTCACTCACTCACTCACTCACTCACTCATTTTAGTTTATTTCATTTCATTCATTTCACTTCATTCAAACTTCACTTCCAACTTCACTTCACTTCATTATTACCGCTTATCGGTTGCGTTAACAAGTTATTTTTGGCGGGGCAATCGCCTGTGAGGAGTCGTGTGAAGCTAATAAATCCTGACCGCAACGCACTACTTAGGTACTTACTCACTCAACTCACTCACTCAACTCACTCTCACTCAACTCACTCTCACTCACTTATTCATTACTACCAACCAAATAAATCAGAAATTTATAACTTTAGACCTACTTATCACTTATCCTACAACTTACTCTTCTCCCTCTTCTCCCTCTTCTCCCTCTTCTCCCTCTTCTCCCTCTTCT
>NGKJ01000111.1:33311-43778 GCA_002162495.1 Myriosclerotinia curreyana | reverse complement strand
CTTCTCCCTCTTCTCCCCCCTCCTACCGATACAATTTTGTTTCCCATCCCCAAGATGTCTTGGAATATTACCAAGAGTAAGTAAAATTCATTCTATTTTCAGTGTTGAACCCAAACCCGTTCAACCTACTACCTTTAACTTTATCGTACTGTTGGTTACCGACGTTACCATGTTTCGGAGAAATACATTCAAATTCAAAGCAAATCAATGTATCAAATGGAATTATCACTAATTGTCTCTATCGATGTTTAGAGCTCAAAGAGACGCATCTCGGTCCTCTCGCATCTACCTTCTCTCGAACACCATCTTCACAAACCCTTAGAGAATCCTCGAAAGATGAGAAATCAAGCACACCAAGTCCCGCCCCATCCGTGAACGACAATGGTATAGGTATGTAAATTATAACTTGGACCTTCGAAAAGACACTGACTTTTTAAAGCTGCTTCTGAAACCATAGCCACCCAACCTCAATCTGCTCCTCGACCGGGTATTCTTATCGTTACTCTTCACGAGGGAAATGGATTCTCCCTCCCAGACCAATATAAACAAGTCTTTAGCAATCACAATCAGAATTCATTATCTGCGGGAAATGGCTTTGGAATCGCAGGTTCAGTTCGCTCTGGATCTTCAAACCAAGTAGCTGGATCCTATTCAAATATGAGACCACAGACATCAGGGGGTGGAATTCAAGTTCCTACGAACCACGGTCGAATTTCCTCTAAATACCTTCCATATGCCTTATTAGATTTCGATAAGATGCAGGTTTTCGTCAATTCGGTTGCAGGTTCCCCTGAAAACCCTCTATGGGCAGGAGACAATACTCAATATAAGTTTGATGTTTCAAGAGTTACCGAGTTAGCAGTTCATTTATATCTTCGAAACCCGAATGCGCCTCCAGGATCCGGTCGAAGTCAAGATATTTTCCTTGGTGTTACGCGCATCAACCCACGATTCGAAGAAAAGCATAAATATGTTGAAGATCCTAAATTGGGGAAGAAAGACAAGGAAAAGGCTGCCGCGGAATTCGCTAGGAAAGAGAGCACATTGGGACAGAGTGGACCGGAATGGTTAGACGTTCAATATGGCACCGGAAAGATCCGAATTGGAGTTGAATACGTTGAGAATAGAACGAGAGCTTTGAAGATTGAAGATTTCGATCTTCTGAAAGTAGTTGGAAAGGGAAGTTTTGGAAAGGTTATGCAAGTTAAAAAAAAGGATACCCAACGAATCTACGCCCTCAAGACCATTCGAAAGGCCCATATCATTTCACGATCTGAAGTCGCACACACATTGGCCGAACGATCCGTCCTATCTCAAATCAACAACCCGTTCATCGTACCTCTCAAGTTTACCTTTCAATCGCCAGAAAAGTTATATTTCGTCCTGGCATTTGTTAACGGTGGTGAACTCTTCCATCATCTTCAAAAGGAGTCTCGTTTCGATATCAATCGTTCAAGATTTTATACGGCGGAGCTACTTTGCGCTTTAGAATGTTTACATGGATTCAACGTCATTTACCGTGATTTGAAACCAGAGAACATTCTATTGGATTACTCGGGTCACATTGCACTTTGTGATTTTGGCTTGTGTAAACTCGACATGAAGGATGAAGATCGTACCAACACCTTCTGTGGAACTCCCGAATACTTGGCACCGGAATTGTTGTTAGGTCAAGGTTACACCAAGACGGTTGATTGGTGGACCCTTGGTGTTTTGCTCTATGAGATGTTGACTGGCTTACCTCCTTTCTATGATGAGAACACCAATGAGATGTATCGCAAAATTTTGAGCGAGCCATTGAACTTCCCAGGCCCTGAAATTGTTCCTCCTGCTGCTAAGGATCTTTTGCAGAAGCTTCTCAACAGAAAACCAGATCAAAGATTGGGTGCGAATGGTGCTTCGGAAATTAAGGCTCATCCTTTCTTCCACAGCATTGATTGGCGAAAATTACTTCAAAGAAAGTATGAGCCTACTTTCAAGCCTAATGTGGTATGTATAATTCCTATTCCTCGTGAAATGAACATGCAGCATACTAATGAAATATAGACGGATGCTCTTGATACCAAGAACTTTGATGAGGAGTTCACATCTCAAGCACCTGCAGATTCATTGGTCGAAGGTAACCAACTCTCAGCAACCCTGCAAGAACAATTTACCGGATGGTCTTACAATCGACCGGTTGCTGGATTGGGTGATGGTGGTGGTAGTATCAAGGATCCAAGTTTCGTAGGAAGCGTACAGGACAGATGAGATGAAACCCGCTGCAAGAATATGAGACTGGTCTTCTGGAAAATGATCAGTGGTATGACGATATGACTTCTTCGGCTCAGCTAGCTCGATGTCTCTTCTCTCTCCAGATAGCATAGCAGAAAAATGATTTTCTTTCGTTGAGCGTTGAGGGTCTATCTAAGTATCGGCAGTGTTCTGTTTTTGACTTCAAATTTCACAGATACCAGATGGGATCCAGATGGGTTCAATGGATATGGGCATCGTTCTTTGAGGTACCGAATCCGAATCAGAATCCGAATCAAAACCAAAGATGAGAAGCAAAAACGCAGAGGCGAAACAGAAAGGCGTTTCGTTCATGGGATAGTTTATATGTTTGGTAGTGAAATGCAGATGGCATCTTTTGGCTGGGACTGATTACTTCTTCACTGGATTATAGATTGGCTTTTTTTTTTCAATGGATGTTTATAAATTATGTTGTTATGGGATTGGTCTTTTTGTGATGTGATGTGTTGTGATGTGATGGTTGTATATTTTACTAACTGGTACCGGTAGCTACCTAGTATATTGTTGCTAATACTAGGGAATGATCAGTGATTATGAATCCAAATGGATGAAAGTCTGCTCTCGCTCTATTGGGACTGATGGAGGTAGAACTGGCAGAGATGGATTCATAGGGAAAGGGGGTGTGGATTCATGACTCAGTTATCATATTAAACGGATATTTAATTGGTGTTTAGCATCCTTCTGAATATCAGTACGTAGTACTAGAGTAAATGAATATATATTTGCATAATAATCGGAATAACTTCTAATTAGGTATGATCGGATGAAGAAGGGAATTGAAAGACATCGAAAGAGGGCTGGCCAGTGGTCACGGCGTGAGAATTGTAATTGTACTCAGGTCTTTTTGTTTTTTGGCATCCCACCATTAGCGGCGTGGTTGGCTTATTGGTTCGCATACCTGCAAGTTGAAGTGGATGGATGGGGATGGATGGGACGTCATAAGCGATTCAGAATGAATGACTGAATCAACAAGAGATTTAACTTAACCCCTCCTTTTTTTTTTCTCTTCTTCTTCTTCTTCTGGGAAATAGATAAAATAAAATACAAATAGCATACCGATCTTAATCAAATACTTCTTTCTTTGCTATCTACCTGAGAGGAAAATTTGGATTTGGATTTGGATTTGGATTTGGATTTGGATATTTGTTGAACAAGGTATGTGAGATTTCTATTGAATAAAAACTCAACCCAAGATATCTTGTCCTCGAGGAAGATGGGTGATGAAGGTGATGGGACCTGGATGGCAGTGGGTGGTGTTGGTGTTGCAGCTTTTACCCCACCTAGGTAACCGAAGTTTGCCAGAGGAGAAACAAGAGTTTCTAGAGAGGGGTTTCCGATCTATCTTTCATCAACAAAAACATTCTTACTACTTTCAAGAGATTCAACAGAGTCAACAGAGTTAACTGACAATATAAGTTCATTTGCAGACTTCGGAAATACTAGGAATAGCAGTTTAAGCTTTCAGAGAACCAAGCAAACAAGCAAGTTCCTAAGGTTGTAAATAGGAATATAACCAAAAGGTATGTTTTCTCTTTTGGTATCAAAGTTTGAGTTGAGGAAATGGGAAAATCGATTGGAAAAAGGAGTTGAGAAGAACTAGTTTTGAATAAATATTTGCACACTCACAATCTGCCCGCTCATTGTCCAAACTCATTTAATACTCCTTTCCTGGTTCTGACATTGTCTTTGCATAGTACCCCCTTAAACATCATATTCGACACACTCGAACAAAACTTACAAAATGCCTCAAGCTACCGAACTCAAATCATGGAGTGCTCTTCAATCACACCATGATTCCATTGGAAGAAACTTTGTCCTCAAAGAAGAATTCAAAAAGGACCCCCAAAGATTTGAGAAATTTTCCAAGACCTTCAAGAACACTGCCGATAACTCTGAGATTCTCTTTGATTTCTCCAAGAACTTGATCAATGAAGATACAATCAAGGCATTGGTGGCTGTTGCGAAAGAAGCTGGTCTTGAGAAATTAAGAGACGAGATGTTTGCGGGTGAGAAGATAAACTTTACGGAAGATCGTGCGGTTCTTCATGTTGCGTTGAGAAATGTTACCAGTGATCCTATTAAGGTGGATGGTCAGGATGTTATGCCCGGTGTTAATAAGGAGTTGAAGCATATGGAGGAGTTTTCGGAGCAGATTAGAAGTGGAGAGTGGAAGGGCTATACTGGAAAGCCATTGACTACCATTATCAACATTGGTATTGGTGGTTCTGATCTGTAAGTTTTACCCCCAATTCATTCATCATTTCATCATTTCTCCAGGAGAAAGATTAGAATCTATTTTTACTCTAGTCTGCCTCCACGGCAGTGGCCCCCGGAGGGCTAGCGGAGCGTCATCTCAGTTCACTAGTCATTAATGGGGACAAGCTTCCAACCCCCCTTAGCTTCGAGATATTATAAATTGAACGATGGCTAATTGGTTGTAGTGGTCCAGTTATGGTTACTGAAGCTCTCAAGTACTATGGTGCTAGGGAACAAACTCTTCACTTCGTTTCTAACATTGATGGTACACATATGGCTGAGGCATTGAGAGATTCCGATCCAGAAACTTCTCTCTTCTTGGTCGCTTCCAAGACTTTCACCACTGCAGAGACTGTTACCAATGCCAACTCTGCAAAAGAGTGGTTTTTGAAGAAGACTGATGGAAAGGGTGATATTGCTAAGCACTTTGTTGCTCTCTCAACCAATGAAGCTGAAGTTACCAAATTTGGTATTGATGCTAAGAATATGTTCGGATTTGAAAGTTGGGTAGGAGGTAGATACAGTGTTTGGAGTGCGATTGGTTTGAGTGTTGCTATTCACATTGGATTCAAGAACTTCCACGAATTGTTGTCTGGAGCTCATGCTATGGATATGCATTTCAAGAATACTCCACTTGAGGAGAACATTCCAGTTATTGCTGGTCTCTTGAGTGTTTGGTATTCTGATTTCTATGGAGCTCAGACTCATTTGGTTGCTCCGTAAGTTTTAATCTTTTACTCCAGGTCTCCTTGAATACAGCTAATGAATGAAATAGATTCGATCAATACCTCCACCGATTCCCCGCTTACCTTCAACAACTTTCCATGGAATCTAACGGCAAAGCTGTCTCCCGCGATGGAAAGATCGTTCGCTATACCACTGGTCCAATCCTTTTCGGTGAACCAGCTACAAATGCTCAACACTCTTTCTTCCAACTTGTTCACCAAGGTACAAAGTTGATCCCAACTGATTTCATTATGGCGGCCGAATCGCACAACCCAATTGACAACAAGAAACATCAAAAGATGTTGGCATCAAACTTCTTCGCTCAAGCTGAGGCTCTCATGATTGGAAAAGGAGAGGATGAATTGAAGGCCGAAAACACACCAGCTGAATTATACAAGCACAAGACATTCTTGGGTAACCGACCAACTACATCCATTCTTGCTCAAAAAATCACTCCAGGTACTCTCGGTGCCTTGATTGTCTATTACGAGCACCTCACCTTTACCGAGGGAGCTGTTTGGAACATTAACAGCTTTGATCAATGGGGTGTTGAATTGGGTAAGAGCTTGGCCAAGAAGATTCAAGCCGAGTTGGACGTTTCTGGAAATGTTGGGGAGCATGATGGTAGTACCGGTGGGTTGATTGCGGCTTACAAGAAGAAGGCCAATATCTAAATCGGGGGATGAGATGGGAAATGAATAGGAGAGGGGGGAGGAGAGAAGTGGTAATTGATGCAATGTGAATTGAGTGGATATATGGAAAAATTTGTTGAATCTTGAGAGAGGGAGATACAAAAAAAAATGATGGGGAGATAGTTTTTTGGGTTTTGTGCCAGTAGGTAGGTATCTAAAAGATGATGGTGCATCTGGATGGATAGCAGATTATGCATATCGGAATGGATGGTGGATGATTAGTTAGGGATAGTGATAGTGATATGGTTACAAGATGAATGAACATGAATACGAAATGGATGATGTATTTTTTGGAAATCGACCTTCTTTCAAATTCTCATCTGATAAAAAAATTGTGAAAAATGGTGTAAGATTACCTACATACTCCCTCCCTCCCTCGATTCCGCAGGCGATAATATATTAGATGGATGGGAAGGATGGATGGGAAGGGATGGGAGGGATGGGAAGGATGAGATAGGTAGGTACCTATGTAGCTAGCGCGATCGTAGCGGCCGCTAGCGTAAACTTTATTTTTTGCTCCTGCCATAACCTAGGTAGGTAGGTAGGTAGGTAGACCTGCCCATGCTTGATAGAAAATTAGAAATGAGATCTTGAATTTGGAGAGGGATCTTCTTTCTACGTGACGTTGTTCGAAAGCTGTTTATTGATAATTTCTGTTGGAGGTTTTCTGCGGAGGTTTCTGCGAAGGTTTCTGCGAAGGTTTTCTGAGATCTTTTCTGAGATCTTTTCTGAGATCTTTTCTGAGATCTTTGTCTGAGATCTTTGTCTGCGAGCTCGACAATAGTTTTTGTTGCGGAATTGGGTATTGTGGGAAGTGAGAGAAGAGAGGGAAGTGAGAGAAGAGAGAACTGGGGATTTGGATTTGGATTTGGATCGGAGCTGGATTGGATTTTGATCGGAGCTGGATTTTGATCGGAGCTGGATTGGATTGGGATTGGGATTGGGATTGGATTGGGATTGGATTGGGATTGGAATTCGATTGGAGCTGGAATTGAAACTGGATTGGAATTGGAATTTTGGGGCTACGATTGAATTGAGTGGGATTGTGAGTGGGATTGGGCGGGCTGCGAGACGTGGATTGACAGGAAAACAGGATTGACAGGAAAAAAGGATTGAGAGGATAGGTGAAGGGAAGGAAGGTATAAGGAAGGAAGAGAAAGCGAAGGAAGGAAGAGAAAGCGAAGGAAGAAAGAAAGAAAGAAAGAAAGAAAGAAAGGAATTATACACACGCGCAACGAGCTACTCCTTAAAATCGAACAAGATGCGCACGACGAATTTCTTCACCTGGGGATTCCTGGGGTGGACGGCTATAATATGCGCGAAACCGGCGTTGGGGGGGAGGAGTGATCAAGGGGTTAGGGATAGGGATGGGGATGCTGATATAGTGGGGGTGGATGGTGAGAGGTTGCCGTTGCCTAGTTATCATTTTGGGGCGGGGATTGGGGTGGAGTGTATGGAGAGGGATGTGTGAGTTTTTTTCTTTTTCTTTTTTTTTTCTCTTGGTGTTTTGTGTTTTTCATTTTTGGAGGGATGAGTGGAGATGGAAGGGAGTGAATGGGGGTGGCGGACGAGAGAGATGAGGAGGTGGGAAGGTTTCCGGCACACACGCACACACACATTGACACGAATATCGGCCCGCACGATTCGCAGAATACTGGTTCAGTAGCATAGAGGGACATTGAGGAGAATGGGATTGGGCAGTTGGGTGGGTTTGTGTGGGCTTGCTGAAGGGAAGAGAGAATATGGAATTGGAATGGGTAGGAAAGGGGATAATGAAATTACAATCGAGCGCAGCGAGCTTGGGGGTTTGGGGGCTTGCCCCCATAATACCATCAAATTTTCAATCATTCTGAAATGACGCTCCGCTGGCCCTCCGGGAGCCACTGCCGTGGAGGCCGACCATTTGGAAATATAATCCAACTACCTACAAAGGTTTCGAGCGCAGTGAGCTTAGGGTATTGGGATTGCCCCCTTTCGAACGAATGGATTGAGAACAGAGATGAGGAATATATCGCACTAGACAAACGAGGATACGACTACTAGTACAAATACGAATTGTGTGTGCCAGAAATTATGGATGAGATCTAGGGCGGATCGCGACAGGAGATTATGAGCTGGTATTTTTCGAGACCTCTTGACGAATGGACAGCCATGGTAAAGAATTGCAAGAAGATCTTACGACCATCAAGAACGAACAGGGGTGTGCAATGTTGGGGGGATGAGATTAAAAGGGGCAGAAATGAAGATTTTTGAATGAATGCTAATGTTCATCAGTAATACAGGAGAACATATCCAGCTAGAAGATAACTCATTAAAATACATACCGTTTCCGATATGTAACGAGACCGGAAGACCATTGGAATTGAAGTATGGAGTTGAAGAAGGTTCGTTCTATTTCTATCTCTTAATCATGATTACATTACAAAACGAATAAAGTACTAACTCTTTCTTCCAAATATAGAACTCAATTGCACAATTCCCTTAGTAACAGACCCTTTCTTCCACCTCCTGGAATTTTACATCCATTCCGACGCTCCTCTCTCATGCCGTCTCCCCTCGCGTCCGGCACCAACCATCCAGCATACAAATAGCTACCCAAACTACAAACAAGAATACATCCCCCTAACATTCGCCCTCTCCGGAACCCTCCAACTCTCTCACCTCCACATCTCCACCCATCTCAACGTCCTCCTTCACTCCGTCTCCAAACACCACCTCCAAAAACACGATTCCGGAGTCATTGATTCAGGAGTGGCATATTCAACTAGTCCTCTAAGCCACATTACGGGTCCGGCGGCACTTACGAAGAAATTGATTATTGGGGATGAGTTACCATTGAAGTTTAGCGTAAGATGGTTTCCCAGTCCGAGTTTGCCGAGGGAAAATGGTAAGGTTGAGTGGAATGGGTTGGGGGGTCATGTGGGTTGGGTTACGGTTGGGTATGTGGTAGTGGCTTTTGGGGCGGGGGCTACGGTTATGGGGGCTTGGTGAGTTTCTGTTTCTTTATTTTCTTTTCTTTTTGTTGTGAGGGTTTGGGGTGTAGGTATTAGGGACTGGCATGTGTAGTCGGAGCCGGGAAATCGAATATGAATATGCGGGAGAATATATAAAACCAAGAATATACACTAACAAACCCTCACCAACAGGATGGTAGGTTGGGAAGTCCCCCGTCGAATGAAGGGATGGAGTGGCAGGCTAGCCAGAGCTGGTGGCTTAAGCGGTGGGAAGAGTCTGGGTGGCGCTACGCCCTTGGGATATGGCGTTGCGGGAAATGGATATGGGAATGGTGGTGGTGGTGGAGGCGCGGTGGGTAATGGGTGGGGGTTTGTTGGGGGTGGGAGGTCGGATGGCAAGAGGGATTGAGTGTTTGGGGTTCTGAGCGTTTGGGGCAATGTGATGTCGATGTTTATGTATGGATGGATGGATGGATGGATGGGTATTTGGGGGGTAGAGGAATTGGTGGTGGTGGTTAGCATGTTTTCTGAGCTGGCGAGCTGGCGAAGATGGTTTTCGTGGCTTTCAGCTTTCAGAGGTGATGGCGGGTGCGAAAGTTTAGTTTAGTTTAGTTTCGTCTCGTCTTTGATATTTTTTAAAAAAAAAATCAATCAGTCAGTCAGTCATGACGGGATGTGTCACTCATATGTATGTATGTATGTATGTATGTGCTCAATTGATGGAGAAAGTATTTGTGTTTTATCATTTCGATAATTTCATCGAGGTAGCTTTGAGGTGGCTTGGAAGACTGATGTACACAGGTGTGGGTGTCGTTATGTTATGTTATGTTATTATAGTATGTATCTGTATATTTTCTTTGTGGAAATATAGTAACCCTGTGCCCCTAATACGTTTATATCTTCTATTTATCTTTTATTTTTCGCAGAAATCTTTTGATTGTGGAAGGGGAGGAGGGGGGGTTGTGCGGGGAATTAGATTGGGGGGGAGAAGTTGTTTGGTGGTTTGTTTGGTGGTTGGTTGGTTTGGGCTGTGGAGATAGAGGATATAGAGGAGATAGAGGAGATAGAGGAGATAGAGGAGATAGAGGAGATAGAGGATATAGAGGATATAGAGGATATAGAGGCTTCATTAGATAGGTTTAGATGGTTTTCTTCCCCTTCTTTGATGTCTGCTTGGAGGAACTGGAGGGGGAAATTGAAGATGAACTTGAGATGAGATGTGAAAGTCGATGGTACATGTCGATGCTCATTATTATTGCTAGGACGTGTTAGTTTTGTTTTGTTTTCTTTTTTGGATGTTGAGTTTGAGCTGAGTTTGATGTTTGGTTTTGGGAAGGGTGGGAGTGTAGTGGAGAGTTTGGGATGTGAAGGGGGATGGAATGACAATATGAATGTGAATGTGAATGTAAAAGTGGAGGGGGGAGAATAGGGAATAGAGAAGATACATACATAGTAAAATGTAAGGACCGTAAAGAGTGGTTAGGTCGATTTTTTGAGAGAGGGGGATGGGCCAGTAGAGGTATTCGTGCATGCAGATGAGGGTTGTG
>NGKJ01000111.1:16821-31819 GCA_002162495.1 Myriosclerotinia curreyana | reverse complement strand
ATATTATTTATATTATTTATATTATTTATATTATTTATATCATTTATATCATTTATATTACTATTACTAAAATTGAAGATATATTATTATTAAAATAAAAAAAGTAAAAAGATAAGTAAGTAAAAAAAAACAAAGAAATTTACTTGAAGGATTTAAAAAAACTTATTCTTTAAAAAGATTAAAAAATTAAAAAGAAATTGAAAAGTAAAAAAGAAAAAAAAAGAAAGAAAAAAAAAAGAAAAAAGTTAAAAAGTTAAAAAGAAAAATCAAAAAAAAACTAATTATTAAGATTTTTAATACATTTTGTTTTTTAATAAGATTAATAACTTTTTAAACTTTAATCTTGTTATTTATTATAGCATTTCGTTACATATTATAATATATTTTAGCTTCTAGAGCAGGATAATCTTGTTATTCTGGTATTGTAGGGTCTTTTTGCATACAAACTCACTTTTTTTTGAATACATCCTCTACCATTTTGGTAGTTTGTCACAAAATGAAAATACATACCCTTCGGAGTCCGTAGAGTTGCCAGAATTTCATGCCTTGTCATTCGCTGTGCTTTCTTGAGCAATACTAGAGCTTGTGTCACCAAATCGTACCTGATTACTATTCTTTGTCGAGTGACATTGATACATCATATCACCGAGTTCAAATGGCCTGATTGGTGATTAGTGAACATTCGGTATATACAATATGTAATCATGTTTGATTTTGTTTAGTGAACATTTTCCAGCTCGGTTTCGTTGCAAGCACCACGGTCACGTATTGTATTTATCGGCAGTAGCCATAGACTTATGTATAAATTCGTGGTTGGCATTGAGCTAACTCAATTTTCAATACTTGGAAAATCACCATTCAACTTTGCGATCTAAACAAGCGTTGCAATAAGTCTAAAAAGAAAATGACATCTCATCAAACCTCCAAAATCTTTATCATTGGTGGTACAGGAGCTCAAGGTATACCCATTATCAAAGCTCTTGTTGCCGATAAGAAATATCAAGTCCGAGTCCTTACCCGTGATACTACATCCTCCAGGGCCCAGCAACTCCTTGCACTTGGCAATGTTGAACTCTTTGAAGGAACCTTCGCCGATGAAGATGTCCTCCGTGCCGGCTACAATGGTTGCGATGGAGCATTCGTCAATAGTAAGCGTGATCTGTTCACTGAACCATTTGTCCTTAATACCTAATTCTGTTCCTCGATCTCGAACCCATTGCTCTGTTTCATCCTATGTACTCTTTTGGCTTCCTAATAAAGTTTTAGATCCTCATTCCCCTCCCAACTCTTTCCCTAATATGCATTGCTGACTCCCTGATGTTGCAGTTGATGGGTTCAATACTGGTGAAAAGACTGAAATGTTTTGGGCAATTCGTTCTTATGAACTGGCTATCCAAGAAGGAATTAAATTCTTCGTCTATGGAAATCTGGACTATGCGTTGAAGAAGAGTGGATGGCAAGAGAAATATCATGCTGGTCATTATGATGGAAAGGGAAGGATTGGTGAATGGATCTTATGGCAAAATCAAAGTAATCCTAATGGAATGGGTGCGGCATTGTTTACCACGGGACCATATATCGAAATGACAATCACGAGTCGAACAGTCATGACACCTACTGTTGAAGATGGTGTCGTGACGTGGAGAGTTCCACTAGGGGATGGTGCCGTTCCACATGTTAGTTTGGAGGATTGTGGATTCTATGTTCGATGGTTGTTTGACCATCCCGAACGTACCAATGGAATGGATCTCGAAGTCAGTATTGGGGATATCACATACTTCGAAATGGCAACAGCATTCGAAAAGGTCACAGGTCATCCAGCTCAATATATCAATACTGATGTCGATAAGTATTTTGAAAGATTTGGTCCAATGGCTGATACACCGGCCGGAATAAATGCGGATCCGAATGATAAGGCTACGATGACTTTTAGGAGGAATTTTACGGGTTGGTGGACTCAGTTTAGGGAAAGATTGTTGAAGAGAAATTATAAGTTGTTGGATGAGATTCACCCAGGGAGGATTAGGTCCGCGGAAGAATTCTTTAGGATGGAGGATAAGAGGTTGAGGGAGGAGTCAAATGGGAAGATTGGGTTATGGGAGAGTGTGCAACCGGAGAACTTGAAGCATATTTTGAAGTTGACGGAGGATGGGAGAAAGGGAAGACTATGAAAGTTGTAGTTGTGCGTTACGAAGAGGCTCGATGTGGTGGCAGTTGAGAGCTACGTATTCTGTGCGGGGGTTACATACTCTTTCATTCTTCGATTTTTATCGGCTTTTTGCCTCTCTATTTTTCATCCTTGCAATATTTAAACTTCAACCTATTCAAGTACCATCAATGTATTTCTATAGATGATATTCGTGTCTTCCAATTATGGAAGTGGTTCCATACTCCTAGAACCTATCCTTGTATTTTTTGATCTTTCCACAGCCGGATTCTTCTATACCAGGTACTCGCCAGAGATATGTTTATCATGCAGTATTCTACCGTTGTCATTACTCAATATACGCCTTCCTTTATCATCTCTGCCTTTGCTGTCAATCACCACGCTTGAATCTTAAATTTTTGAGACAAGAGTTAAAAATCATGTCCAGAAGTTTGCTCCAGAATAAGTGTCACGAATCCCTTATACTCTGTTTGGCAGACAGTCCGACGAGAATAGGCACTCCTGAAGCAGGAAACTATCCCAGCTTTTGAAATATTTGACATTAGAGTTGTTTTCGGCGCGCTCTTTAAATAAGACTTGCATCGGATGATTCATGCTCAATCTTCAATATCTGTGTGCTCTGGGTCCTTTCAAGTAACCTTACCGGAAACTCTATTAACGCCAAAATACCTCCAGCTGCAAAGCATTCTCCACAAATGGTTATATAATTAAGTAAAGAGATCAAAAGTTGTTCGGTATATGAATATAAACTTGCGAAAACAACGGCTTCGACGTCACATATGAACTGTTCAAGAGCTCATCGTCAATCTCACTTTTTGTCCAGCAACTGAAGCGGAATGCAGAGACGTGAGACTGTGGAGTTTTTAGCCGAACTGTTCAATAATATGCTGTCATTTTCCCATAAATGCTGTTATCGTCCTATTTCCGTTTACTTTATTGCCACTTTTTATAAATTTTCATCTCGATGCGTCTCTGCGATATTGGTGTTTATGAATGAATTCCGACCACTCCCATCCATAGATCAATGCTGCATGCTGAAGAAACCTCAAGCTGACTTCTTTGGATTCCCACCTTGCCAAGTTGCAGATACATTCTTCTTCTGGTGTGTTGTTCGAATTGCAGGATTGGGAAGACTCTTATGATGGATATATAGACTTGCTAGTGCAAGTGCATAGGACTCAAGGCGGGGAAATGGAGTTATATTCACTGTCTGTGAAATTGACTGCTTTAAACTCTTGCGGTGCAGGTTGCACCCATTAGTTGATCGAAAATATTCACAATTTCTCGAACTATAGTAATACAATAGTCTTATTGGTCCACCAAAAAAAGATCTCCCTGAATCGATCCTGGTATGGTGAATATACTGGCCTCGAACAATCTGGAGGTGCACATAAAATCAGCGCCCCCTTTGCGTTCAGCTATGCACAAGTAATTTTCCAGTCAGAGTACGAGAGACAATCCAGGGAGAGTCGTCTAGAAAATTTTGGCAGGAGCTTCTGTAATTGTTGGAATTTTCTGCCGATGGGATAGGAATTTACATTACGGTTTAATATACAGATGAGATCCGTTGTTGTCGTCTTTCATCTCATATTTCATTGTCGGGTACAGGTCTCTTGCTGTGCCCATACTAGTTGGTCATTGTCGTTTGTCTATAAGACTTGATCACCTCTAGGATAGAGCCCCCAACTTAAAGTTGGGAGTAGCATGCCACGGTAGAGTATCTATCGTCCCTGCTCGTTGGACTCGTTGGACTCGTTGGACTCGTTGGACAATTGACAATTACTTGACCCAGCCCTCACCTAAATTTGTCGTATGTTGTTTGAGATATTCACTCTCCGCAGACTCGGAATATTAAAGTCTCTTATCTTTGATTGCATTAGAATAAGAGGGGTGTCTGACTACACATTTGAATCCCTTGTACTAATAGTTGATAGCAGTGAATATATATCGCGGGGCATGTTGAGCAGGTTAAAATCATTGGAACGAAAACTTGTGGAGAGTCAAGACCGTGGAATATAAACGGGACCAGCGTTCCCATAATCGAATATGTAACGGGCATTCTTTTGGAACCAAAGGGCAGTGATGGCCAAAGCAGACTACTCGAAGAAGTCTATGAACGCTATGAAGGCTACGAAGGAGCATATGTCGGGAGCTCAAATTCAGAATACAGTCAATAACCCAGCACTCCTCGTAGTCAGTCATGCTTTGAATTTCATCAAGCTGATTAGCATTGTCACATGCTATACTCTTCCACTGCAATATCCCATTTCAAAGTTTAGTGCTCTCGTTTTATACAAACTATTCATCGAGCTTGAGAGCATACACGTGGTCTTGGCTCTTACGAATGAGCTAACTCAAGAGCTTTTCACCCACTCTTTTCATGTGATATGAGCTTTTTGTGGATGAAGGTAGCGGGGTATTTATAAGCAATTAATGGCAAATTTTCGACCTGTTAGAAATAAAACTGAACTATCCACGGCATAAATCGCCGAGATTCACTATTTCATCGTAGGAAAGTAGGCCAGTAGCTGCTCAGTCTACGGCTCAAGATCTCAATGATGTGTAATCGGACGGACATCTCACGATGGTATTCCACCCTTGTCGCAAACTACCCACGAGGTATTAAACCTCCGTAGCTTTGCAAACTCAAGAATCATCAATTGCATGTATTCATAAATGGGAATGCAGACAAGGGCTGTCGCATTTGAGAAACTGTGAACCAATGGCAAATTGCCCAAGATAAGGAAGTCCCATCTGTACTGATAGATAATAGCCCTGGCTCGGGGTTGGTACCAATCTATTTCTCCCGTTTACAGTCCCAATTTCTTAAGATCTTACAAGAAGCCCACGATACGGTTTTTGTTGACAGCTCATTTCACTGTCTCACTACCAGTTGAATACATTATCCTTAGATAGATAGAATGTGAAATCTCCGCCACTTGGAGTAGGCTTTGTTCTAGAACATAATAACCCAAATGCGAGCCCGATCACCAGATCATTCCTCAAGGTTGAGACAAGGAGCTGCTGAGACCTTGACTGGCTTCAATTGAATTTTGCTAGCAATGCGAAGGCTTTACTAAATTACTAGCCACGATATTCTACTATTTGTCTCTAGTGCATCATTCCTCGAATCAATTTCTACTCAGTAATGAGAAACGAGAAACGAGAAATAAGAAATCCCTTTCCACATTGTCGGTTGGAATGTAAAGTAGACTGTCGGCTGCAGAAGACAAACAGGGTTTTGCATGGAATGTGTAACGGTTTCTGGGCAAGGAGATATGAGAGGATGGGAGATAAATACTATATATGCATGGGGACTTACTCATAACATTTGAGAGGAAAGTGCATCATTTATATAATAAGAACAGATACAGTTCTTTTATAAAAATTCAAACTTCACAAGAAAATCTTCAAGAAAACAACAACGAAAATGCAATCCCTTATACAGCCCATCCTCGCCGCAGTATTTCTCGCCGTCGCAGTCTTCTCAGAAGCAGTCCCCCAAGCTCCCCCAAGCGGTGGTAGTGGTGGTGTTCAAGGAAATGTGCGTATTCTTCTCTTCCCATTCATCCCTCCCTCCCTCCCTATTCGCCCTTCTCCTCTCCCTTCCTTCCCCTCTCCCTCCTTCCCCTCTCCCTCCTTCCCCTCTCCATCCTTCCCCTCTCCTTCCCAGCACCCCAAAACTAACCTCCTCTACCCCACAGTGCAACTTCTTTTGCTGCGAATTCAACCCCGGAACCGGCGGTACCCTCTGCAAGAACAACACGGCGATTCCCCATCCATACGCAGATGATTGTTCCAGGCTTCCAATCAGGAATCAGCCTAATGGTGATGGAAACGCGACGGCTGTTTGTTGCGCGAATCCGAATTGTGCGAACCAGCCGGGGTGGGCGAGGCCGATTACTAATGTTTAGGGGGTTCAGGTTGAGAGTTGGGGGGGGTGGAGAAGTGAAAGGGGTTTGATAAGGGGTTTGCATGGGGATAGGGTTGGAGGGCTGGAGGGCTGGAGATGAAGTTGGGGCTGGGAGGATATGAAGAGGGTATATCCGAGGTTCACGCTTTAGATGCAACCTGCAACTTGACATGGCATATTGGATTGCTGGAGTAATATGGGTATAACAAACAAATCCATGAAACTCCACAACAGCACTCGGTACCCGAGTATGTCAAGAAATGTATCAAGCATGGGGTAACGCGATAATTTTCATTCGATGCTTTAATTATCGTTCGATCTCTCGTTACCAGCATTATAACTTTACATTGCTTCCCATAATCTATCTTCCACTCAGTAACTTATCTAAAGAAAACAGACTCAGTACACGCATCAATGAAATATAATTCGTTAAACGCACCTCCATTTCGCACCACTTCAAATTTGCCCAATTCGCTTAAACCTCAGTTCTCGACATGAGAAAGAAAGTGCCGAAGAACTCACTCCGAAATTGAGTGCACTCAGTGCACTAGATCCAATCAAACTTTACCATAATAACCTAACAAGCTAGATTAAAGTCCACAAGACTGTCTGCTTAACAACTCCCATACCTGTCTGTATACGCTTAAACAAAACACCCTCACACCCTCAACCTCAAATTAAAATCTCCCTCCCTCAATCTAACACTCATTACAAAGTGACACACATGCCACTTTACTAATCACAAACCCACAAAATTACAACATTCTATTTACTCCCCTAACCAACAAAAACGTCAAAACCAATAAGAACCCACATGTAACCAATCACCGATCACACAAATATCTATCGTCTTCGATTACCTACCTAGCATATACATCTACAAATAATACACCACTTGGATATAGCCTAAAGAGCTAGGTAGGTATATACACAGTTTGAAAAGCACTAGCCTTAAAAGAGAGTGACTAAATTGAACCTATTATCTATTATCCCACGAACTGCTCGCAGGCCAGGAGCGTCAAGAGCGTACGCTTTCCCGTCACGTCATGCCATACTGGAGGTAAGCTGAGGATTTTCTTCGTAAATGAAAGTTCAGTGCATTATTAGCTCCTACAGTTGGAGGTAGTTAAAATAAAACCAAAAGAATTAAGATCAAAAATTATATTTTGGAAAAGGGTCACCGGGACTAAAGCACCCGCGAAGCTCACCGGAAGCTAGTGTGCACAAAATACGAAAATTGTAAGATTGTGTTCTCGCATATCCAATTCATAGTGTAGAATTTCATAATAATCTGCGCAAGCAATGTCTTAATAGGGTATATCTCCTGTGTGTGTATGTTTTAACATGTTTCCGTTATTGTCAAATTCCCTCACCTTTCTCTACGCCGCTGCCGCTGGTTTAGCGACACTATACGCCGTGAAGAAATCTGGATCATTTGCTGCTTCTTCTTTGACCTATGGTTTGTCCAATTAGCCATTTATCCCATAAATGTAGATAGGTTATCTGGGTGAAAGAAACTCCCAAAGGTATCCCCGAAAGCCCCGTTTTCCCCAAAAGAATTGATTCATAGGCAGGAAAACTTACAATATCCAGACCTCCCACAAGTTCCCCATCCATCCACAACTGTGGGAAAGTAGGCCAATCCGCAAATTCCTTAAGACCCTGCCTCACTTCATCATCTGCCAAAATATTAAAGAATCCATATTTCACCGATTTTTCCCTCAGTAAAGCGACAAGTTGACGTGAGAAACCACATTGAGGTGCAGAAGGCGTTCCTTTCATAAAAAGCATCACAGGAGCTGCCTTCACAAGATTTGATAAGCGAGCATGAAGATCTTCTTTAGATGTTGGTTCTTCGGACTCGGTTGAAGCTGTAGTAGCTGTTGTTGGTGGTTCGGTAGAGGTGTGGTTTATGGTGGGTACGGGTGTAGCGGATGCGCCGTTTGTTGGAAGAGAGGTGGAGTTGGCGTGTTTTTCAATGGCATTGCGAACTTTGGTGGCGTCGCTGCCGGAAACTGTTTCGAGGACAATGTTATTGCGGGTGAGGACGAGGTATGGAACGGCGGTTACATCGAAGGCATCGGAGACGGCGATTACTTCTTCGGCATTCATAGAGACCCAAGAGGTGGTTGGGGGTGTGGTTTGGGGGTAGGAGAGGGCGAGGGTACGGAGGACGGTTGTCCTGGGAGGGTTAGTTGGTTTGTTTGTTTGGGTAGGAATTTGCAGAGGACTGGGATGAAGTTGAAGTAGAAGAGGCTGATTTCGGCGGATACTGGGAGTCTTACATTTGCGCGCATGGTGCTGCCCATGGTGCCTGGTGATTGTCGCATTAGTCAAAGTTTGAAGGAGAGGAAGGATAGAGGTATATACATGAAAGTTGATAATCTGCAGAGTTGTAGGTGGCAGAGATTCAATATGCTTCTGCCATTCTTCCTCGGTCGTAATATCGATGAGACTCGACATCTTGTTGCTTTTCACTGTTTGTAGTGGGGTGGATGGTTTTTGGTGGGGGATTGATTGAGGGGCTTTGTTTCGAGAATGTCGGGGTATGATTGATTGAGCTGATCTTTTAGTTGATATGGATATGAGGTTACTAACTTGTAGATATCGTAACTTGTGATGAATCAATAGTAAATAGACGAAGGGTTAAGTTAAAATGGTCATGGACGAGGAGGAAGGAAGTTGTGAGGCCGGATATATATTTTCTAATCGCTATCGAGATGACTAGCTAGCCTCATCGCGTCATCTCAAGCGATAGGTAATATCCCATACAAATTTAAAAATCATTGATTAATAATCAAATATTCCGAAGAATTACTGGAAGTTTTACTATCGAACTCCCGGTGAGCTTCCCTGATGAGCATAATTCCCGGTGAGCTTTTTAAGATTTTTCCCGGTGAGCTTCTTATATGTTTCAACACAAAAGGAACATTTATTTTATGGTACCAATATACCATGTTATTAACTTATATCTTTAAATCCCTTGTATGTATTTTTACATCAACGGCATTAGTAATACAGTTCCATATCCCTCACTCTAATTAATTCCTCAAGACATGTTCCCTTATGTTCCCTTATGCCTTATTGATTGTATCCATCAGGAATCTCCAATGCACCATTGCATCTTCATCCTTCATATCCTTTTCCTGGCCTTTCCATTATCTCTTAATAGCAGGCACCACAGTTCTGTTGTTCGCAACCTAGTAAAGTATTTGGAACAGTTGGTATATTTCCCCAATACCTTAATAGTTGTATCCATCAGGAATTTCCAACGCTCCTTGATACTTGGTGCCATTGTCCTTGCCGCTCCAGCATTCCTTGATAGCAGGCAACACGGTTCTGTTGTTAACTACCAACTGAGTATTTGGAACAGGTTGTGGGGCATACTTCTTCGATGAGAAAATACCAGGATAACTATAGTTGAAGTATCGGTTTTTGAAGGTTTCTTCATCCCATTCACGAACCTCGTCACCGGTTTGTTCAGCGATGTAGGAGAACACATTAGCACCAACATCGTAACGGCCAAGAGTATGGAGATCCCAGTTGGCTTCTACCGTGGAGAGTTGAGAGTAATGATTATAGTAGGCGCAATCGGTGGTGTTCTTGAGATGCTCTGGAACGGCATCGCCCGCGAGGATGGAAAAGACTCTGTTTTTCTCGGCGTAGGTTTCGTTCTCGTCAAAGGTAACAAGGATAAGGGTGTTACTCATGAAGTTTTCATTTTCAAGGAGAGGTTCGAAGAAATTTCTGAGCCATTGACCGGCGACAGTAACGTCGGAGTCGTGGGCATCGGAGGTCATGTTTGGAGTGATGAACATCCATTGGGGAAGCTCATTCGCTTCGAGATCGGCTTGGAACATGGTGGTGTTCTTGATGAGCGCGAGACGGTCAGGATTGTTGGCTACGGAGTTGAAGATAACCGCAGGGCTGGGTGGATGAGGGTTAGTATTATGGTGGTCATGATGGCGGACTTTGCTCCATTGTGGTAAGTGGGTTGAAAAAACTTACTTGTGTTTGCGTACATAGTCGTTCGCACCCGTCTTTTGATTTCGCCATTCAAATCCCTGATAACCAGTGTATGGCATATCTTCTTGGTACAATCCCCATGTAATTCCCTTGTCCTCGAGGAGATCGACAACGGAGGAGACATTACTAGGAATTGCGGTGAATGGATCACCGTCGAGACCAAAGTAATCACTACATAAGTCTAAATTACTACGGTGACATCATTCGGTGCAGATTCAAAACTTACCCGCCAACTGAAGCAATATAGTTAGGTTCACTAGGATGTGTGACTCCGAAATAACTTGTCAATGTAATACCCTTCTCCGCAAGCCATTTGAAGTTTGCTATACAGATTTTAGTACATATGTAGTCAAATTTTAAAATGATATGAATGTGAACATACGGTCGGCAGCAGTCGTCTCAAAATTGGTATTCTCGAACCAGACTGTAACGAATCTATCGAATACCTTTCCTTCGACATGAGTACTAGGACATTCGTTGGCGACTGCGAAGGCCAACAAAGAAAGGCCAACAGCAGCGGCTTTGAAGACAGCCATTTTCGAATGAAATTATGATAGGCTTCAAATTTTGAGTCTTGTTTACGAGTGTTGAGGTTTGGAAAAATAATTAGCTTGGGGTATTTGCAGTCTTTTATATACTCAAGTCATGATTGCTAAGAACACTTAAATGCTGAACCAGTACATTAAGGTTATTTGCTAGCAAACGATTCCAGACTACTGGGAATAAGTTTATACTACCTAAGTAAGCTTATGCTACCCAAGTGAGAGTGCCGTTGCCGACTTTAGATAGGAAAGAAAGTCAACTCCTTCTGGCCATGAACACGGGTAAACTGAAGAGAAACGACCAGTGCGCAATTTCTGCGGTGCAATATCCCGTTGGAAAACTAGCTGAAATCGAGCTGATGGTATAGCATTATTGTGTGCAAGCCATATATTGAAGCATACATTTTCACCTGCCACATTAGGAATCTGGCAGATCCGATATACCCAGTACTTTCATTCCTAGCCATAGAATACATGCACGAGCACATTGATACTATACGTCCCCTGGGATTCCCATTACGCCGAAATCTATAGGCGGGGGAAGAGTTTGCATCTAGGGTTGTACATCGCTCGTATGCATCGACTTACTCTGATGCGGGGCAAGAACAGGTACGTTACAGTAGAAGTGTTGCACTAAATATCCCTGTCAACTTAAAGGAATCTTGCATATGGGAAAGCAGCCAACCATCGATCTTGTATTGATCATATTGACATCGTGCATGATGGTATGGTACATACAAAGTGTCGTTGTTCATGCGAGTAGAAAGCCCCACTATCGGAAAGCCTACTAGTGAATCCCGTGCGTAAAATTAGCGATCTCATTGGCGAGAATGAAGGAGAAAGTGCAAGTTGGTGAAGATCTAGACTGCATACCAATACATCAACCGCTTTGCCGTTAATTACAATTTACGAGTCAAATGCTAACTAGGTACTCATAAATGTCATTACTTAAGATAATCCTGATGACAAGTACAATTAACTCCATCTTTGGGTTGATGTACAGTCCGCTTTCCCGGTTAACCTCACATCACGTCCCAATACCTAGGTACGATTGCTTATGAAGTAGGTATTCCCACTACTTGCAATATTTTCTCCTTGAACAGCCCGATCGTATGTGGTAGAGCAAACAGATATGACATCGTGAAATATCGGCCCAGAGGAACGTACATTTGTACTGCTAGGAGAAAAAAAGTCACGATACACTTCTCAGTTGGATTGGAATTTCCACGAATTTTAATGTGTGGCGTACATGGAGCATCATCATGAACAAGACTCATGGGAATCTATCTAAGACACCAATCATGACTGTCTATACTGATGAGAAATGTTCATCAAAGTCCAGCGATACGTCGGAGGATATTGAAATGCAAAGCAGAGAAGATGACCATGAAAATCAGAAAAATGGATTGCTTTCAGGCGAGAAGCATGATGTATCCAAGAATTCAACTATGGATGCCAATAATCAACGTTCTTCAGAGTCCACCAATGCGCTGAAGGACGTTGAAATGCAAGGAAGAGAAGATGACTATGGAGAACAGGATGACGGATTGCTATCAGGAGAGAGGGATAATCCATCACAAGAGGGTGAAACTTGGGAACTGAGACCCATCTGGGTAAAAGTCTTTTCAATATGCGGTTCTATTTTCTTCATCGTAGTAACCATTTTCGCATTTCTTCAATTTACAACGGTTCTATTCAACAACGAGAAGACGAAGACGATTGATTATCCAGAGTCAACTCCCAGCGACTTCCGCAGGTCAGCAAATGATTACATATTAAATCCTAACTGGAATTTCGATGCCTCTCCGAAAACTCGAACATACCACTGGACAATCAAAGATATTGTGGCAAATCCAGATGGAGTTTTCAGACCTATGATCACCATTAACTCGCAATTTCCTGGGCCGATGATTGAATGTAATGAGGGTGACACTTTGATCATTGATATTGATAATCAAAGTGTCAATGCTACCTCTATACATTTTCATGGTATCTTCCAAAACGGAACGAATCATATGGATGGCACTACAGGCATAACACAATGTCCTATTGCGCCAGGCCTTAAGTTTCGCTATGAGTTCACCGTCACGGGTCAATCTGGTACCTATTACTACCATGGACATCAAGCTGCACAATTATCTGATGGTCTGTTTGGGCCAGTGGTCATTCATTCCAAGAATGAAAGGAATTTACAGAAAATCTCATATGATACGGATCGAGTAGTCATGCTCCAAGATTATTACCACGATCTCGGTAGTGGACTTTTGATCGACAGTCTCAAGTCTGGTAGTGAATCTTCACCGATACCTGATGGAGCTTTAATCAATGGACTTAACCGTCGAGACTGTTCCGTTCTACCACAACGAACATGTGACAACTCGACAGCAAGTATCCCTTCATTCGACTTAAACTCAAACGCAAATCATCGGCTACGATTCATCAATGTCGGTGCATTTGCTTGGTTTCAAGTCAGCCTGGACGAGCATGAATTTGCAATTACTGAAGTTGATGGTACGGATATCATGCCATCATATGAAACTCGCATGATGATCAGTCCTGCACAACGCTACAGTGTAGTTCTGAACACAGACCACACCTCTGCCGATGCATTTTGGCTTCGAGCACGGATGGTAGCGCATTGCTGGAAAGAACCCGACTTACCAGCCCATGGAGCTCAGGAAGTTCGAGCCATCATCCGTTATGTCTCCGAAAACGATACCCCTCAAAACATAATCACTGAACCCACTTCTCAAAATTGGAATAAGGGAATCGAAGTCAAATGTAGAGACATGAACATCACCACCTACATCCCCACATCCTTCGAACCCGCCCCCACAATAGCAGATCACAGCTATTTCCTGAATGCAAATCTTGCAATAGGTGCTTGGCGTCTAGAGCGAGGTTTCTTCAACACATCCACCTTCCGCCCTCAAATTCAACATCCAACACTCCATCGCACAATCGATGGATTTACCACTCACAATGAATCATTCACATCCATGAGCGACCACAACGGCGTCAACGCCGTATCCTACGAGCCGAAAAATGATTTCCTCATCCAACATTCGGGAGTCAAAGTAGTCGATATAATCGTGCGAAACTTCGATGAAGGGAACCATCCCATGCATCTCCACGGCCACAAATTCTGGGTGCTAGGCCAAGGCCACGGTCCATTCCCGGGCTACCAAGCCCTGAACCTCCAACCCGAAGGTCGCGGTACACTACCAGACCATGAACATGCGCTCGATAACCTGATCAGAAGAGATGTGGCAACCCTGGAAGGATTCGGTTGGTTGGCACTTCGATTTGTGGCGGATAATCCGGGGATCTGGGCTTTTCATTGTCACATGACGTGGCATGGGGAGGCGGGAATGGCAATGCAATTTTTGGATCGGGTGGATGAAGTGGCGACGTGGAAAATTAATAAGGAAAATCAAAGGTTGTGTGAGGTTGATATTGGGGAGTTGGAGAAGGGAGCGGTTCCTAAGGATGAGATTTGGTTTGGGTGGCACAAGAAGCGAACGTGAGAGGTCAAAGTGATGATGATATTGGATATCTTGTTGAGGAAAATCGAATATACACGACTAGGGAGATTGAGTTGTGCCTTGGTTGGTAGTTCGATATAAACGACATGTGGGTTTGGTAATTCGATACTGTCATTCAACAATATCGATTCAACATCTCTGATCGATCGATCAACCTCTCACTGAAACAGTCTAAATCCACACATCCACCTCTATTTCTCCAAACGATGGAGAGATATAACCACGCTATACCAAGACATCACATATATTACGGATATTCACCGCATCTCAATGTCTCATACAGTACTTGAGCACAAGGGAAAGACACGACAACAGCCATCTACCATCTACCATCTACCACCTAGCCAAATTCACACAACCCATTTCTACGGGAAGGAAATAACTCTATATCATCCCGCACCCAACACCCAACGCCTCAAAACATCAGATATGATTTCAGATCTCTATTCTCAGAAACACAAGAGAGTAATACGCATCAGAGTAACTTTTATCAAGAACATGCTCTAGATACCTAGTTATAGATGGTATCTAGCACTAGAGTAGAGTACATTACAAAACTAGCTACAGTAGGAAATGAAGAATATAAAGAGAACTTGAAACGACATTGAGGTTTTCCATATCAGTTCTGGATAGAAGTCCCAGATAGAAGTATGAGTATAAATTCACAAACTCATAAATCCATCCTCTCCATCCATATATATATACCTAGATCTACGACGTAAACCCACCCACCAATCATCAAAGACGCAACAAAAAAAATATATAATCCTACTTGAATCATTACAATCATACTCTTTCATACCCC
>NGKJ01000111.1:0-12595 GCA_002162495.1 Myriosclerotinia curreyana | reverse complement strand
ATTCCCCTTCGCCTTATATATTTACCACCATATACATATATACATCACTCTCTCTATATAATATTACTTCTACCTTTACCTCTACATACAAAAACAACACCATCTACCAGTACCAATAAATATATAATAAACATACAATAAACATAAGAGCTGGGGCCACAGCTTACCGCACCCCNCCCCCATTTTCAACCACCTCATTTTAAAATTTAATAATAAATCAATTATTCAATATTTTTTTGATAAAATTAAAGATATATATTAATTAATAATAGCTAATCCCCGTACTTCAATCACATCTTTTAATTTGCATACCAATCTTTTAGTATATAACCTAAAATCTAAAGGATCAACCAAATCCCATAACCTCCTCAACTCTTTCTTCAATTCTTTAATAGAAGTAGGTACAAATAATAGTTTTTTGAGTTCCTTTTTTATTTAGTGTTACATCTTTTTAATTAAATTGAAATTTAGTAAAAAAAAGGGCTAATTAAAACTATGTACGTAATGTTTTAATCAAGCTTTACGAGTATACCCTTAATACATTTTTGCTTCGTTTTCTATAAATATATAATTGGGTTTTAGTTTATTAAATAATAGGAAAACGATAGGAATAAGGATCTAATCTCGATATGTTTTTGAAGTAATATTTTTATCCTTTTTATTCTTTTTCAAAAAAACTAATAGAGATTTATAATTCCACTTTATAGCACCTTATATTATAACTAAGATTCTCCTTAATCTATAAACCGACTTTATACAGTCTGTACACTTTTTTTCATTAATCTTTCAAATCACTTATATTCTATTATACTTTTCAAATTCAAAAATGCTTTTATTTAACCAAATAATCTTTTTTTAATCACCCCTTCCCTTCTTTTAAGTAGCGATATTACTAATCCTTTATTAATAATACTTATATACAAATTTCAAACGTTTTTTTACTTGTTTTTTTGAGATAAATGGTTTAGGATATACTATACAGCGTTTATAACTATATCAACGCAATTTTTGTTATATTGTATAAATAAATGCTCTTAACTTTAATATGTTTTTTACTTATTTAAAAGTTATCCTTCTTTCAACTTAACCTTTCGATATAATCTTTATAATTCTATAAATCTTTTTAACTAACATTATAAAATATTAATAAAGCTTTTTTTTTTCTACTTCTTTACAATAATTTCGATTTAAATATACTTTTTGCTATAGATTTTAGTATACCCAAATTTTTAGAAATCCAATTCCAGGATTTTTTATTTTTACGTATTTAAATAATCTTAGAATATTAAAAAATATATTAATTTTGATGAAACTTATAATTTATATCTTTATTATTAAAATTAGTCATTTTTGAAAGTTTAAAAAGAAAATATTAAAAAGTATCACGCAGATTGAACCAACTATATAAAGTATAAAAAAAGTAAATAAAAAAAAATTGAATTACTTAAATATACCCTTAATCTATAAAATCCTACTGGTTATTATATATAGATTGTTATAATAATTATTTTTAAATAAAGTATTTTATAATACAATACTAAAAGGGTTTATAACAACTAAAATAAAGTAGTAATATAGAATTTAAATGATTAGTATAGATAAGTTGGGTAATACAGAAATTGTAATAAACATAAAATAAAATATAGGATTTTTGTAACATATTTTTTAAATCAAGATATATTTTGATTTAATTAATAAAAAAATTGTAAAACAATTAAATTAAAAAAAAATATATTTTAAAGAATTAAGAATACTTTAATCGGTTTCAATTTCTAAGCTGGATAGGCAAAATAAACAATAAAAAAAGAATTTTTTGATAAAAAACTATATATTGCTTATGGATATACTATTTTAAAGATTTATATATATAACATAAACCCTTCCAAACCTTATTTCAAGCTAATAATTATAGGAAATAGTATAAATATTATTATTATTAAATAAAAGAAAAATTTTAATATCTATAAAAGCATTTAAATATATATATAATCAAGATTAAATGATTTTGAATTATTATAGCTTTTTAAACAAAAAAATGCTTATTACATTATTTACTAATTACTTTTAAAAGTAATATAAATAAAATAAATATAAAAAAATTAAAGATATTCTTAATTTTATAGATTTATTTCAAACTTATTTTTTTAAATAATTATATTTAAAAATAAAATTTCTCTTAAAATTAAAATTATATTTGTTAAAAATATTACAATTACTAAAAAAGTTAAAACATCCAAAAAAGCTATTATTTTAAATAAAACTTTTATCGATTCAAAAACAATAATAATCAATAATTTTGATTTTTTGATAAATTCTTTTTTTGCTAGTAAAAATAATATATTGCTTTTTGGATTGTTTTTATTATATAATCTTTTGAATTTAAATTATACTTTGAATATACTAATTAGTATTTTTAGTTTTATTTTTGCTTTTTCAATCTATTTTATTATAATTCTTTATTTTATAGTAGAATTTTCTGTTAAATTATTATTATAATTTATTTTTTGTAAAAATAAATTTGTTTTATTATAAGATATATTTAACCTTTAAATAACTTTTTGTCTTTTATTTTTAGTAAATAATTTGATTTTTAATATTTGTTTATATTTATACTAATGTTTTTATTTTATAATTAGTTTAAGCTTAATTTTTACTTTATTTTTTTAAAAGATAATAAAAGTGTTTGGAATCTTTTTTTTAATTTTAAAGATAATTAAAAAAATATTGTTAATTAATTAAATAAAAAAGTTATTCAATATTCGAATATTAATAGTATAATTAAAACAACAAAAATAACAAATAGTTTTAAAAATAATAATAACAAAATCGTTTTTATTAATTTAAACAAAAAAAAGGTTAAAAGTTTTAAATTGGGGTTTTTAAAGAAAAGAAAAAATTGGGTATATCCTTTATATCGCTGAATTCCTAGTATTATCAATAAGTATTTATATATAAAATATATAAAATCCTTAATTAATAATCATAACAATAATATTTATTATACTAATATTACTTTAAACTTAAATTAGTATTTTAATTATTATATTCATATATACATTCCTTTTTTATTTTATTTACATAATCTTATAACTTTATTTTTTAAAATTTTTAAATAAAAAAATAAATTAATAAATAATTTTATTATAATTAATTTAAGTAAATAAAAAAAATTTAGGATATATTCTAAATTTTTTATTTTAATACTTTTTAATCATATCTACTTTTATTCTTTAATTTATAAAATAAAATATTTATTTTACTTTAGGACTTTTAGAAATATTATATTATTATATATACTATACTCAATATTTTTAAAAAAAATAAGAATAAGTATTATAAAAATTAAGAATTAAGCTTAAATAACAAAAATAAACTATTTAATAAAAAAAATGTCACGGAAATCCTATGTTTTACTCCACGTTTACCGCAATTCCTACGTTTCCCGATTTATCTATACTGATTATTTAAATCCTGTATTACTATTCTATTTTAATTATTATAAACCTTTATAGTATTATACTTCGAAATACTTTATTTAAAAGTAATTACTATAGCAATTTGTATATAATAACTAATAGGATTTTACAAATCAAAGGTAGGTTTAAACAATTTAATTTTTTTTTATTTATTTTTTTTATACTTTATATAATTAGTTTAATTTGTATAATAGTTATAAGCTTAGTTAGCCTTTAAATAATATATACTAATACTCAAAAACTTGTAAAAATCAATTTTCAGAACTTTACTTTTTTATACTAAAAAATATTAATATCTTTATTAAAACTTTAATCAATTTTTCTATTAATTTTTAATAAGATTAATTATATTTTTATTTAAGTTTGTTAAACTTAAAACTAATATTTAATGGATTAATTAGTTTTTAGTTTTTTAAAGCTTTTGTTGTATTAATAAAATCTAGAACAATTTTAGTATAAACAATAAATAAATCTTAATTAATCAAAACCTTATAATCAATTAGTTTTTCAAATTACTATTTATTGTTTTTTTGCTTTTTGGTTTTATTATAAAAAAAAATAAAAAGCTTAATAAAAATTATAATATTAAAATGAATATTTATTATTATTAGTTTATTAAGGATATAATTAATTATTCTTTATAACTAATTAAGCTTTTATTTATTAATTATATTAATATTATTATGAAATATATTTACTTTTATAATAATTACTAAATATAATTATAAATATTTAAAAGAATAAAAAAAGCATACTAAAAAGTAATAGCTTAAATCAATAAAACTATTAATCTTTTTTATATAATAAAGTTTTCTATTTAATTATTAAAGACTAAATTACTTTGTAGTGTTATTTAGTATTTATAATAGAAACTTACTTTATTTAAAAAAGACTAATAATTAATTATCTTTAACAAATATAAAAATATACTTTACTAAGCTTTTCTCAATTGTAATAATTCTACAAAATAATATATAGAATAATATTTAGTATATTCAAAAGCAAAAGTTGTTAATTTTAAAAAGGTTTTTAGTATTTGTATTATTACTACTTTTTTGAAAGTTATTAATACAAAATAGTTTTTAGAATAATTATTTCAATAAATCAATAAATATTAAATAACTTAATCATTAGGAAAATCTATAATATTCTTTAATAAATATAATATCTTTATAAAAACCTTACTTTAAAACAAAATATATAATTATAAAGATTAAAGTATTTACTTAATAATTAATCTTATTTATAATGTTTTTAAAAATTCAAAATCTAATTCAAATTTAAATAATAAAAAGAATTTATCAAAATTATTTTTCAAAATAGAATATTATTTATATTATAAAAATAAAAAAAAAACACGAAAAAGTGAGCAAATTGAATTTTTGAAAAAACGATTATTATATACTTTAAATTAAACCTAGGGAGATGTTCGAATACCTTTAAGCAATCAAATTACTTGGAATTATAATAATGGACTTATTATTGTTATTGCAAGATTCTTACTAATCAAATCCTAGAATAGCTAAAAGTATATTAATTAAGAATTTTAAAAGAAATCCGAAAAAGCTTTTTATAAAATCATTATTAAAAGCAATATATCAAACAATAGATATATTAATATAAACGATTTAAAATTTAACCAATTAATAAAGAAGTTTTACAACTATTATCAAAAACCATATAGAAAAACTTTTTAACACTTAAATCACAAAAGCAGCAATAGAAAGATATAGAATATTCTTATAAAAAAAGTTTATAAAGAAATTGATTTATATTAAAACCAAAATAAAGAATTTGAATAAAAAAAAGAATTAAACTAAAGTTGTAGAAAGCATACTAAACCCAACTTTAACAAAACATATAAATATACAAAAGCTGATTTATAAACTCTTTAATATATACTATATTAACAATTACAAGATTATTTTAAATCTAATAAAAGCTAGGAATATTAAGATAATAAACAATAAAGAATTAATAAAAAGAATAAATACAATAGTATTAAAAGCAGAAATAACAAAAATTAATAGAATATTAAAAACCTAGATTATAATTATTATAAAGAATCGAGAGGGTTATAAAGTATTAATAAAGGAAAGCGAATAGTTTTAAAATATTTTTTTATAAGTAAAAGCAAAAAGATTAATAAGCTAGATTATAATATACAGAATTTGTATAAACAAAGCTAGATTTGAAAAAAAGAAGAAACAATTACTTTTTATATAATAATTAAAGGAAGATAATAAAAGAATAAAGTTTCAAATAAACTATACTTTTTAATTTAAAAAAAGCAATGTAAAAGATAAAAAAATATTAATAATAGTATTAGTTTTAATCTTCCTAAAAATAATAAATGTAACTTTTGCAAATAGTTTATTCTACAATTTGGAATAGTATAAAACAAGATTTTATAATACAATATATACTTTAAATAAATATTATAATTGTTAGGAATTAGAATATTATTAATCCTATATTTGTATAAAAAAGGTAATATATACAAATTGTATATAAAATTACTATATCAATAATTGTTTAATTATAAAATAAAAACATAAATAGAAATAGAAATATATTAATTATAAAAGAAATTATAAGGCCTAAAATAAATTTAATTACTAGAAATTAGAAGATAAATTTATTTATATAAAGAAGATAACCTTTTATATCCTAAACAAATTCATAATAATAAATATTAACAAAAATACTTTATTTGTAATATAATTGGTTACATTACAATTCATCTTTATTCCTTAAAACAATTTATTTAATAAAAAACAAAAAATAATAGAGTTAAAAACAAATAAAAGTAGAAATAAATAATCAAATTTTATATATATTTTAAAAGCTATAATAAGCGTTATAGAAATATTAGGAATAAGCTCTCTTATACAGAATTCAAAACCAACATTTCAAATATAAGTAATACTTGCGATTTTTAGATATATCCAAAACAGAAAAACATTATTAACATTAAATTTGAATAATTAATACAATAGACTTCATTATTTTATAATATAATATTAATAAACAGAAATTAATATTAGTTCAATTTCTATATAAACTAAAGGTATTATGATATCACATTTTCATAATCCAGAAACCTTGAATTAATACCTTTAATAATAATATATATAATAATAGCAAATAATGGTATTTAATCCATTTATAAGTATAAGGAACCAAAGTTATAATATATGTAAATAAAGGCTTGGATATTCATTAATAAACATTTGTAACCCTTTATAAGGACATTTGTTATATTATAATGGAAATCTAATATTTAGATCAATTAAAGAAGATTTAGGTTATAAATGTTTATAACCCAATCTCATTATCATGTAGCCAAGCTTACAGCTTATTATTAATACTAACAATCAGGTTACAATTTAAAAAACCCGATATATATTATCTAATTCTAGAAAATTTTAACTTTTATTACTTGAAATGGGGAGAAATTATTAATATTGTATTGGAAGTATATTGTATAAAGCTAATAAATATAATAGAAAGTAACAATATAGCCTTAATTATAATTTAAGAAATCCTTACATAAAGCTATAGATTTGTATAGATTACAATCAATTTTATATAGATTAACTAATAATTAGAATATATTATAATTGGATGTAAAGTCTACTAACTATTAGACTTTAGCTCCAATCATTTTTCTATTCAAACACAATTCAATTTAGTATTGAAGATCTATAAAAAACCTTTAATATTAATATAGAAGTTAATAAATAAGGAAAAATTCATTAAAATCCTTAAGGAAAAAGTTTTTAAAAAACCATCGCTACAAAACAGAGAAGATATAAAGGAATACTTAGAGAGTATAGAATATTGTATTAAAAAGGCGGTTATAGAGTTTATATTATACTCAAAATCCTTTACATTTAATAAACCTTTTTAATCATTGAAATACATAGTATTAGTAAAAAGAGCTAAATTATTAAAAAGGGAATTAACTAAAACAAATATAGTCAGTATATAATCAAACTATTATAATGCTTATAGAACAAAAAAGAAGATTATTTATAAAAAAATAATATTATACTTTTGAAAGCAAATGGCAAAGGTATTAAAGATACAAAAAAGGATATAAGATTTAAAGAGATAAATTAAAAACAAAAGCCATTTATTAAAAACGATATTACAATTCCTAAATTTTAAAATAAAGGGCAAAACGATTATAGATAAAACTAATAAAGTTTTAATTTTAATAAATCACTTTTTTATACTATTACTTTATACTAATTTAAATAATATTAATAAATACAAAAATAATCAAAAGCAATATTTAATAATATTAAAATAAAAATAAAAGCTTAATGGAGACTTTATTAGAATATACTTTAAGAAGCTCCCTAATTGAAAAGCTCCTAGACCATCTGGAATACCTAATAGAGGTCTTTAGCTAAGAAATGAGCTAACTAACTCTAATATGCTACTATATTTTTTTAGCAGAACCGTGTATCTCACTATCATCAAAATAGTATAATAAGTTAATGAATAATACTGCAAATAAAAGTAAAAGGACGAATTACAAAGATCTAAACTTCAACTATACCCTTTTAAGAAATAAGAATATACTAAAAAGTTACAAACTCAATTGCTACAATAGGAATTCCATTTTTTACGTCCACTTTATAGGAATTTCGCTTATTCGAAAAAGGTTAACCCCCCTTTTCGAATCTACTCTCCTACTTCCATATTAAAGAAGATCAATAGAGATAGCTAGCGTATTTCTTAGCTAAAGACCTCTAATTATATGATCAAGAAATCGTTAAAGATATTAAACAGCTAAATTGCGTACCTCTTTAATACATGCATTTAATTAAAATATCACCTAAAACCATTCAAAACTACAAAAACAATTATACTCTACAAAACTGAGAAAAATACAAGCTAAATCTAGTTATATAAACTAATAATATTATTAAATATCTTAAATAAGCTTTTAAAAAGGATAATAATAATTAAACTTTTTAAAATAATAGAAAAGAATAAAATACTTTTAAAACATCAAATAAATATAAAACTCGGGCAAAATACAAATGTAGTATTAAAACTTTTAATAAAGTAAATATATATTGTTTAAAATACTTTTCTAAAATATATAACTAGTTTACTAAATCTAAATATAATTAAAGTATTTAATAATATATTATACTCACACCTTTTATATATTCTATATTTAAAAAAGGTATTAATAATAATAATAAATTTTATTATTAGCTTTTTTTATAATTATATTAACAATATCCAAATCAATAATTATACAAATCTTTAAAAACCAACTTTCAATAGAATATCATAAAGATTGTTTATCAATTTAATCCTTTTCTTTTTTTATAATAATGAATTTGTAGAGATATACATTATAACATACTCCTAAAAGAATACTATTGAGTTTATAAATAATATTAATATTCTTACTTAAAGTAAAACAACTAAGAAAATATATAGAATACTTAAAAAGATTTATAATAAATATTAGAACTAAATATATTATTATAAAGCCAAATTCGTATTAAAGAAATATTAGCTATTATATTTAATCTAGAAACTTAAGAAATATAATATAATTATAATAATCTGGTTTAAGGATACTATAATCAATCTTAGTATTAGTATATATATTTTAAACTTACAAATTGATGATAAACTAAAATAATAGGAATATATGAAGAAGACTGAATATAAGCTTAATATATAGATACTTTTGTTGATTTGGATTATTATTTCTATATAGGGTATGACTATACAGAATATATGATAAATATACAAAGTAATGATTATATCAATATTTATATATACTTTTATAGTTTAGTATACTTTGGATAATATATACGATATACTTATAACCATTATATCTAAATTATAAAAAATCCAGAATAAATACTTAAAGATTGTTTTAAGCATATACAAAGTAATTTTGATTTATATATTATATACTAAAACAATATATAAATTAATAAAACTTTATTTAAAAGAATTATAAATAATAATCCATTATAGATTTTAAATAAAAGAATTACAAAAGTTAATTATAAAAACTTATAATTAAATTAAAAAGAATACTTAATATAAATACAATAAACTAACAATTATAGATCCTATATTAAGATAATTTAAATATAAATAGGCTTTAAATAAATTAGGAATCATGATAGTAACAAACAATCTATACAAAGGGAATCTATAAGCAAAAAACAATCAGATCATTTACTAAAGGAATACAATAAAACGATTTCAAAGAATAACTATTAGAAAGTAAGTGGAATCCTAAAGAGCTAATCTTTGTAAAATTAACAAAAACCTTTTGATAATCTTGTATAACTTTAGAATAAAAAAAGCTAAGCTGAAAATATATAATAGCCTTTTAAAAAGGATTAATATAGTTATACTAAGAATATATATAGAAAAACTAGGATTTCAAGCTTTTTTATACAATAGAAGAGTATTAGAGGTCCTTCTAGAATATAATAGGTGCGGATGGGTACGACAAATAACAGATTATATAATATAGTTATATCCAATATTTATAAAATAAAAAAAGGAATTATAAATAAAGATAAAAATGATAATTAGCAAATCATTAATGTATAATTGCTTTATTTTGAAAAAAGTAGCGAAATAGTTTATAAAAACAAATCTTTTATTACAGTATATATTAATACTAGATTTATTTAATAATAGAATCTAAAAGTATAATAACGATTAAGTGGAAATCTTATAACATTTATTCAAACCATATAGATAACAAATCACAAGTCATTATAAAAGAAAGTAATAACCCAAGTATTAATAATGTTATTAACTTTATCGATAAAATTATACTATTATAAATTAGTAAAGGAAATATAATATATAGAGAAACTAATCTCAATGTAGTACAAATTAATAAAAGTCATAAAGCTAGTAGTAATAGATTCTAAAACTTTAATTTATTAGAGCCAAAATGATTTTTTATTTATTGTACTTTTTTTATAGCAAACTTAAAAAACCAAAACGATAATAGTAATTACATTTATATATAAGTTTTAATACTTAATCGGAATATTAATTAATCAATTAATTTTACTAACGATGTTAATAAGTATTTTCTTACAAATCCAAACCTTAAAATCCGTAATAAAAACAATGAGGTCCTAAGAATCATTAAAAGAACAAATAAGGTTATTAAACTTCATTATGTACTTGTTAACATTTTGAAATATAAACTAGATTGCTTTTATATATCTAATAAAGATTTAAAAAAAATTAAACTTTGTTTATAATAAGAAAATAATAATATTTATATTCAAATAAATAAACTTGCTTTAACAATACTGAGGATATTTGCTATTAATATAAATATAAGTCAGGGAAAGTTTTATAATTAAATTGTAGAGATATTTAATACAATACTTTTAAACAAGCATCATTATAGATGTTTTCGAATAAGTAGGGATCTTATTTTATACACTAGTATTTTTTTTTAAAGGTATAGCGAAAAAGGAGAGAATTTAAAGGTTATAGGGAAAAAAGAATAAAAGGGGAAAGTGTAGGAAAAGAAGGGATTTAAATATAGAAAAATAAATAAAGTAAATTTATGAAATACACAAAATAAACAAATACAAATAAAACTAGGTTATAGTATAATATTATATAATTATAATTATTCTAGATAATATACAAAAGTAATAAAATAATAAAAATAATAATAAAGGTTATTATAATAATTAATAAATAAGGATTCTAGATTTTCTTTAAGAAAAAAAAAAGAATATAAACTAATCTATATTATTACATAGGACATTTTACTAACAAAAATCGTTTTTATTAATATAAATACTATAGGTTTAATATAATTGATATAATAATACTTTATTATAAGTATCTCGGATATCTTCCGGGAAGTTATAGGTTATTTTCTTTTATTTTTCCTGGATAACTTTTATTATATATACTAATAGTGTATTGCATGGTCTGCGTAGCTTAGCTATAAATAGATCAAATCGATTATAAATTTACTACTACTATTATAAAAATCGATTTTACAAATAGGTATTAGTAAATTATAAGATAATCAAATTCATATTTATAAATATTTACAAAAATAACCTAAAAAGAATAATTAATAATTTTAATAAATAATAGATTATTAATAAACTTAATAATCCCAAATATAAGAATTTCAAAAAAAAGCTTTTATTTTGAAAATAAAAAACTCTAGTTTTCTCTTTATTATTAAAAACTACTTTTTTGGTTAAATTAATATTTATATAATTAATATTTAATATAATTAAATAAACAACCCTAAAAGTATATTCTTTTTAATTAATGTTTTCAATAAACATTATTTTTCTAATTTAATTTTTCTGAATAATTATAATATTATATACTTAATTAATAATATTGCTTTTTTTAATAAAAGAAAGTATAAATTATTTAATTAATCTATTAATATAATTAAGATTAATATTAACATTATTTTAATCATTAATAAAAATATTTATATTTTCAAGAATATTCTTTATAAAGTTTATAAATTTAATATAAAAAATTTAATATTAATTAATATAATATTTATTTTTAGTTTTTATATTAATATTGTTTTAAAAGCTTAATTAAAAAAAAAAGGAATTTGAATTTGTAATTTAAATAATATTTTTAGAATTAGCAATATATATAAAAACATTATTATTATCAATTTTATTTATATATTCAATTTAGTTTTTTTAAAAATCAAGATTTTTTTTTTTTATTCAAGCTTTTTTATATTTATTTCTATAAATAATCTTATAATAATAAACTCTATTATATTTTATAAAATTAACAAATCTTTTTATTAATTTAAGAATATATTTGTTTTTAAAACTAATTTAAACAAAATATAATATAAATATATTAATTATTTTAATAAAGAAACTTTAAAATATTTAATTTAAATAGCAAAAAATATTAAAATATTTAAGATTATTTAAAAAAAATATATTAATTATTTTTTTATATATATAAAACAAATTATTTTATATATTCTAAATAATTATTTATTTTTATAATCTTTTTTCAAAATTTAATAAAATCTTTTTGATTTTTTATACAATTATAATAAAGATTTATAATTATTA
>NGKJ01000110.1:97955-117328 GCA_002162495.1 Myriosclerotinia curreyana | reverse complement strand
TATAAAATAAATATATATATAAAATAAATATATATATAAAATAAATATATATATAAAATATATTTAATTTTATTAGAATTATTATATAAAAGAAAAGTGTAATTATATTAAATTAAATATTTATAAAGTTTAAGCTTATTATATATATATATATAAATTATATAACAAGGACTTTTGTTTATAATAATATAATACTTTAATTTAATATATATATTTTAAATACTTTTTTTATAATTAAATTGTTTTAATTATTTAAAAGTATATATATTAGTAAATATAAAGATAATCTAATTCGAAAAAGAATTATTATTAATCAAAATATTATAGTAAAAAAGCTTTATTATAAATAAGATTTTATAATAATTTATAGATTTTGTATTTTTTATAAATTTTATATATTTTATAAATAAAAATTTAATAATAATAGATTCTTCAAATTTGAAATTTCTAATTTAGAAAATGAAAAAAATAATATTATTATAATAAAAGTTGTTTTATAAACAAAATATATTAATTATATTAATTATTTTAATTATTTTAATTCAATTATATATATATTATTTTATTACTAAAAAACTTTGATTATTAAATTATAAAATATTTATAAAAATATATTTAAACTATTTTGTTTAATAAATAAAATAACTTTCTTTAATCAAATATATTTAAATTATAATTTCAACTAAAGATTTATTTAAGCTTTGTTTTTAATCTTATTTTTTTATATTTAATAAACAATTTGGAATTTTGATTTTAAATAACGAAATTAATTATTAAAAATCAATATTACTAGTTTTAAATAATAAAATCAATTATAATATATTAGGAATTTTTATTTTAAATAATTAAATTAGTTATTAAGAATTAATACTATTAATTTCGAACAACGAAATTGTTTATAAAATTAAATTGGCCAGTTCTTTGTATAAAACAAAAGTATTAATAACAATATTATTTATTTTAATATAAATCCTTTAATATTGATTACATAGAATTAAAGTTAAGCTTTATATAATTCCTAATGTTATACAACATCTAAAATCTATTTTTAGGCTAAAACTATATTTTGTTATTAAGTAATCCCCGCCCCTTTAACCTATCCCTGCTTCTGGGCAAAATAAATATTCTATATAGAGTAATATATTTATAAATACAATTTGAAATTTTAAAGAACAATACAAATCTATATAAAAAATAGTAATTATAAAATATAATAATATAATAGTTTAATCTTTAATAAAACAAAAGATTTTAACTTTATATATAATAAAAATAAAAATTATTATCATAAATGAAAATATAAAAGAATTTGTTTATATAAAAAAACTAATAATAAATTTAAAGGAAAAAATTCAAATTAGCTTTTATATTCTTATTTCTTTTTATAATATTAAAAGTGGGGTTAATTAGATTAAAAAAAATTCTATATAAAAACTAAATATATAAATATTAAATAGTATTAAACATAAAACAATATAATAAATACTAAAAAAATGAAAATATTATAGATTTTCGGTTTTAAATAAATAGCAAATATTTTTACAAAACAATTTATTTATATTAAGTTTGAAATATATTATTAAAAATTAAGATTTAATATTAAAGATTAAGTATTTTTATATTATAATATAATAAATATTATAAAATTATTAAACTTTATAAAAAATATAAATATCACAATAAAGATTGAAAGCTAAAAAATCGTTATAAAAGTTAATAAAATTTAAATAAAAAATTAATATAAATAAAGAAAAATGAAAGATTATTAAAGTTTATAATATATATTATATAAGAAAATAGAAATTATTTAAAACAATTATAAATTATTAATACAAAATGATTTGATTTATATTAATATTAAAAAATAGGTTTTATTTTAATGTTTTCGAAAAATACTAAAACTTTTGATTTAATAGATTTAGTTAATATGGCCAATATAATTAATATATTTAACCTATAAAATATTTTTTTTTATTATCAAAATTAAATCACCAAAACAAAAGCTTTTATTATCAACTTAAATCAACAAAATTAACAAAATTAATAAAATCAACGAAATTTATAATATTAATAGAATTATTATAAAACCCTATTTATAATATAATTTGTTTGTTATAATATCCTAATTAATAAGAATCTTTTTTTAGTTAAAATTAAAGCTTTTTAATATATTAATTATTAATATCTTTAGATTTATTAAAAAATGTATTTTTAAATAGTTAAAGAAATTCAATTATAAGAGAGATATTGAAAATATATATACAGGGCTAAAACATAATATTAAATGTAAAACATTTCTATTATATAACTTAATATATATATGTATAATAGACTTTATTTTTATAAACATTTAGATTAATATATTCGCACTTCTTTTTTTATATTCTAACAAATATATTCTTTATATATTATATAATAACATTATACTTAAAACTGACGATCTTTAACATATTATACCTATTTATAAAATAAAATAAATACTTTATAAAATATTATTAAATACAAATATATCTTATAGGGTAAACTTATAATTAATAATATTTTAGTATTTTAATATAATATATTAGATTTTACTTTTAACAAATTAAACAAATATATTATAATTTTTTATTATAGTTAAAAATAACTTCAAGTTTAAACAATTATATTAGACGATTATATCACATTTTACTCCGAATACGCTAGATATGCAAAGATTTTGATAATTTTATACAATATCCACCCTACTAGTATATCTTTTGGGTAAAGTAAGTACTCTTTAGCTCTAAAAAAACCCAGATAGGGTACAGGTGCCCAAGCCTGGTGAGCACTAACATTGCACATCGACATTGTGATCCGCGATAAAACGATAACAAAGGAAAATTTCAGATACCAAATCTCATGTTCATCAATTCAACAACCATGGCTCAACAAAATTTTCTTGTTAAATTCGCCCTTTTCTCGTTGCGGCCCCTTCTCTGCGAACCAATTACGCCGTTATCATATCGTGCGACCATCCTATCGGTGCTCTTCCTCATTACTAATACTTCTCAAAGGATACTCCATACTATCTGAGGTATGGCTAGCAATCTTCCCACTTCCATTCGATGTATTCAGGGTATTGAATAGCGAGTCCTGGAAATACTTTGCTCGGATCCACATCATCTTCCCTTTCGATCCAGATTCATTTGATTCACGAACCGCTTGTTCGCGACGCTCTCTTACTTCTTCATTTATCTTTCGTTCTTTGGCTGCGAAGAGGGTGCGGAAGGAGGCCAGACAGGCCACAAGAAGGGCTTGATAATCAAAGTATTAGTAATTGTATCCATGTACTTGAGTATTGAGCGGGTGCTGCTTGATATCACTTACCTACGGAAGATTCGATAAAGTGCCACAAATAAAGCCAGGTAATCTCTACTTGGTTGTGGTTTTGCGGATCGCCTCTATTGGAAACGACCGCCACCCGCACAATGGATATAGCCATGGTTATCAATACAAGGGAGAAGACACCCAGGAGTTGTGCCTTTCTCTCAAAGGTCATGCGGACTCTCCAAAGAATTGAGATTGGCATGGATAGAACTATATCTATTAGTAAGAATGCCAATGACAAGAGGGAAAAACTCACTCAGCGCATCTGTAAATACATCCAAAGCACAATTAATCTTGAGTGTAACATCTTGGAATCTTACTGCAGATGGTTGAGCACACTTAGCTATCGATTTTTCGATTGATCCAAGACAGTCGTACTGGATTGTTCCAATGCATACAGCACCAGCTGCGACGGTACAAGCTGTGACAATCCACCAGTATATTTGGTAGTATCGCACCTGGTCACCGAGCTTGCGAAAGAAAATCAAGAAGTTTATCTTGATACACCAAAGCCCCACATAGAAAATAAACAATACAGCGAGCGACCCATGAAGATATCTCCCTAGACTATACAGCAGATTTGCGCCAGGCATTTTCATTCCCGATAGCACATATTTGACCTCGTAGAGGTCGTTGACGATGACGGTCCAGAGTATTGCCGTGCTAACAAGAAGGATCCAGGCGACGCCGGTAAAGAAGTCATCGATAAGGAGGCGGTGAAAGAATCTTGCGCGTATGTAGTAGCGGAATGCTAGAGCCATAGTGCCTACTCCTGTTCCAGCCCATATTGTGCCCTTGAAATGGTTAGTATTATCTTGGAGATCGGTCAGCTACACTTGCAAGAAATACTGGCTTGGGCACTAGAGGCGGTGCCATCGAGTGAAATGATTGAGTTTGGGAAGCCATCACTTTAAGGAGTACGTGTGCTTAGAGTGTATTATGGCAGTGGGAGAAGCGTAGATAAAAATTTCAATTATTGGACTTTAATCTGAAGAATGGGTCTAATGCCGGTGAAAGAATGGGGAATCATGAAGACCGAGCCTTAGCTAGTTGAGTAACTATATATATGACAGGTGAACCGCCCCCATTGACAATCACTAGTGTGATATTCAAAACCTTGACATGATCACTTGAAATTTTTTACCACTTACACATTTGGGGGCGGGGCGAGTGTGGTGTGGTGTGGATGCAGGTATCTGCTGACCTGGATGCAGAATTTATTCCCCAATTAGAAGCTGCTTCGTCAAATGGTTGAACAATTAAGAGGCACAGCACGGCACGGAGTTCATTGCGAAATAATAGTGATGCTGCTGACTGTAAGGCAGACAACTCCGATGCTGGAACTCCTACGTGTCAAGTGGCACAGCCCATTCGATCATAAAGAGTTACTTCGGGCTGTGCCAGGTTCCGTGGCTCGCATATTATTCCTTCACCTCGTCAAGTTGCAATCCAGAAAAGGTTCTGTGATGTAGGGAAATGTTGCAAAGAATCAAAATCCCCCACAAAATTGGATCTAAGCAGTTCTAATCACTTGGGGTACTACGACGAATAGAATCTAAGATAACTTCAATCTGGAGCTTTAAGTATGACAGTATCTAGGTCCTGTTGAAACGCGAAATCAATTAACCCTCCACAGCCCTTTACTAGACTCCCGTAGTCTGTATATCTACGGCAAGTGCACAATCAATCAATCAAACAGCATATGTGCTTCCATCCGCCCGTCTTTTGAGCTTGATGTACATGTCTGCCCTCGGCACAATTGCTGTTGTCCAAATGAAGTATTTTCGGGCATTTGGTTTGCTCAACTCTAGATCATAGTTCATGATTAGGTGTACAAGAACATGCTTTAACGCATACGATGCATACCATCGACCTGGGCTTTTGGCTATTAGACACATCGAACTCATAGCTTGCAAATATGGCTTGTGGCAAATTGTGTAGGGTAAACATACCAGCTCTTCCTTGGTGATCCCCAAAATGTGTAATCCCATTTGACATCCGCATATTTGGTTGTAGCGGCATCAGGATCAATATTTGACTGCATGAAACGGAAAGGGTCGAATTTCTGTGGATTTGGGTAGCGCACAGGATCTTGCATCACCACTCGTTGCGGCACAGCGACTAGGTTCCCCGCAGGGACATAAGAACCATCAGAGAAAGTGAATGGTTTGAGTACTTTGCGCTGTACGGTCACTGTAACTGGTCAGAAGGTCCTACAATGTAGAGGAAGAAGCGACTAACAACCATCGAGCGGATTCAATCTCGAGGACTCACGCAGAAAACTGTCCAAGAGATAGAGTTTGTCGTAAGGATCCTTGATATTGCTGCTAAAAACGGAGTGTATCTCGGCCCGCAGAGGCTCAATAAATTCCCTGTAGGTACAAAGGTCCACCATGGCCCAAGTTGTTGCCTTTGAACGTCAAAATCGGGTTAAAATGGTAATTTATGAGACATACCATCTGCATTTGATGCATTGATGCAAACAAAAGAGCCACTATCTGCTGAACGATCCGATCTGGATTTCGTTGCGCAGGGGTTTGTGATAATGAGATTACCCATTCAGTAACATCTAACTAATTGTAGGCTATCAGAACACAAGAATCGAGGATGAGGAAGTAGATTTTAACATACGTAATGGTTGTTAGAGGTGTGGATTTGACTCCTAGTCTCCAACCTCTTCGTCACAAACTTTTGTATTCGAGAACCGACCTTGTGCATCGAACCACTCCAGCCCATGAATACTTTGGCAATAACACTAATGCAGAATGAGAGTCGAACATTGGCCAGTGTCAGATTGAACTCACGGAACCATAAGTGAAGGAACCTGTCGAAGAACCTGCATAATGATAATTGTATGCCATGCGTAACGGATTGTCTCCCTTTCGAAATCGTTGTCTTCCGCTAAATGTACCCGTCAGTCTTTCATATCCGTTCAAAGGTAGGAAAATATCATATTACCGAGTTCGTCTCCAAACATTAATTGATTGTTCATCCTGGCTATAAGTGTCTTAGAAAGGTCAAAAGCCGAGATTTCGATCGATCCTGCAACTATAGAAGAGACATCAACAACAAAGTCAAAGGGTGGGGTGTATATCAATAACTAATTACCCTCGCTTTGCAGTTCTCTCTCATTTTTCTCTATCCTCTCAAAAACTTCCTCGACTCTCTTCTTCAAAACTGCACCCAATTTTGGAAGATTCTCGCGCACAAGGATCTTCGCAACACGTCTTGGTATGGCATCGTGTGGGTCAATGTCGTTGAGATCGAAGCCAAACATTGTGTGTTTAAAAAAGAGCCTCTGAATCAATTCATCCGTCAATGAGCGATTAACTTTAAAAAGCAAATGCTTTCTATACAGAAACTCATAGCGGCAGTATGTAGAATTGAAATACCTCATTCATTGCAGCCCGGAAGCTCATCACATCCTCTCCGGCCTTAGACAGCTCGATGATATGTTTCTGGCTTGAGACGAGGATCTGGTAACAAGATAATGCTGGAATGGCAAAGACTGCATTTCCGAGCTGGATCAATTGCTTAGCAAAAACTCGGGCATTTTCTGTAGATCTCCTTCGAGTATTTACAATAAGGAGATGCTTACCATTTCGGCTTTTTCCACAATTCGATCCGCACCCTTAAGGATGAAGTCTACTTCGGTAATCCATTTGCCAAACCAAAGGGTCTTTCCTTCTATCCTCATGCTTCTCTGTACCATCAATCAGCTTTGTACTTCGATCTTGTGGAAAGCAATTTTGCACCGGACGCAGGCAATAAAGCATAAGAACACTGGCGATTCTCCAAACAACAAACAGTACTAGGCATCCTAAAGCTGGGTGGTGCCATTCCAAGCCATTCAGTTGGTTCAAAAATATATGACAAAAAGCGGATATCATTATGAAGATGGATCAGATTCGAGAATAGCGGGACACTGATGCGATGGACTCGAAGTTTATGGTGTCATTAGACAGAATAGCAAAAAGGTATGTATTTTCTGGGACTTTTTTTCATTTACAGATATTCTCTCAACGCCGAGTATCTTACTATTCTTTTTCAAACCTTTTCACCAGCCCAATCATGCAGACTGGAGTAAGGCTTACCGAAAGAAACGCTGGATTCAATTTGCTCAGAGTTAAGGCATCAGATTTCTTCATGTCACTTGGTATGGGTATATCCTAGTTCCAAACGGCGGGTGAATGCGCAAGTGCTGCAGACATGACACCACATATCTCCAAGTATTGCGGCGCAGTCAACAAGGTAGAAAAATAGGATGCGTGGGAAGGCTGGATAATCTAATTGATGGCCACCCTCTATGAAATGATATGAGTTACAGAAGGTCTGGATCCGTACCATCTATCACTCGGTGAACAGAGTGGGCTACCAGCTAGCCAGCGAGTTATCAGCTGAGTCTCTATCCGCTGCTGGCTCGCTGACGATATGACGTTGTCGCCGCTGGCTTGTTGGTTTAGATAATAAACAGCTTATTAGTTTAAATTTAATAATAGATTATTCTATACTATTACTATTTTGATTACTCTTTTTTTCTGTTAATGTTTTTAATAAATCCTTTAATAATTGTAAACTAACTTTTTTCTTCATTATTTATATATTTTTATTTTTTATATCTTTAATTTTTTTATAAAGAAATTTCTTTATTATTATTTTAAACCTTTTTCATTTACTTGATATTTAATTTTTAAAAAAGAATGAATTCTTTTAATTTTTTAATTTTTATAAATTTATATATTTATATATTCTTTTAAAATTTTAAGTTTGTAATTATAATTGTAATATTTATATAATATTTTTTCAAATTAAAAACATTAAAAATAATTCAAAATTTTAAATTATTGTTAAAATCACCAGAGCAAAGAATCAACATAGTACTATATAATAAAGGGGGGCCATTAAAACCAAAACTTTTCATTACTTTTGCTAGAATCAAAAAGAGATCCTTTATATAATGTGGGACCTCTGTTCCTCGCTTAGGTTTCAAAACCCTAACGCCAGAATATCGGAGTTTATATCAATCTCCATTATAAGTTTATAATAAAGCCTTTCTTTTTAGAGCTTTTGTCCTTAAAAGCTATATGTTTTTTTATAGTCTTAAACAACAAGTAGAATAATCAGCAGAATAACTCATAGAATAACATGCGGAACCTCTCTTATAACCTCTTTTTGCCGTATCCCCATTGGAGACCCAAAACCTTAAAACTCGCTCTTATCTTGAACTAACCTTTTAATCGTTATAGATCCTCCCTTTTTAAGCTAATTTAATGCTTTAAATGTCAAATGTCTCTTTAAATCCTTACTTTCAAGGAGTAATAATCTTATTAATAGTATTTTTTTCAATTTATTAACAGTATTCTGGGAAATATAGGCTTTATTTCGTTTACTTTAAAATGCTTAAAATAAAGCTTTAATAACTTTACTTTTAAATTCAAATATTTTGTTATTATAAATACAATTGAACTCTAAAAAATATAGGTTTTACTTGTTTATTTTAAAATGTACAAAATCCTAATCCTTGTAGATTCTTTAATAATTTAATACTTTAATTACTCTTTAAAACTTTTAATACCCTTTAAAACTTTTTTGAACTTGCTTTTGTTCTTTATTTACATTGTTTTCGAATTGCTTTTAGTAGGGGGGTATTTTTACGCTTTCTTTTTTGAATTAATATTCTTGTTGATATAGATCTATAAACTATTAAATTAAATAAATACTTTTTGAAATATAGAATTTTAATATATTATCAATATATTGGTTAAGTATAATAAGTAAAATCTAGAATTTGAATTTAAATTTGAATTTGAATTTGAATTTAATTTCTTTTTTGTTTCTAGTAAAGTATCTGTTTTTATTGTATTAAATATAAAATTAAATTTGAAATTAGGCTTAAAATTAAGCTTGAAATTGAATTTGAAATAGATCCGCAATAGATCTAATATAGCTTTTTTATAATATCTTAATAGGGTATTGGTTTTTATTGTACTAGAACTTTTAATAATCCTTTAATTCTAAAATATAATATTTTTTTTCGAATATTTTAAATATAAACTAAAATCTAAAATATAAAATAAAACGAAGAATTTCAAATATTAACAAAACTTTTAATTTAAAAGCTATAGTATAATACTATTGTTTTGCTTATATTCAGGTTTAACTTTTTAGTTTTAAATATTTGTTAATCTTTTTAAATTAGGATAAATAATTAACTTTTTGTAAGCTTTTTTAAAAGTATAAAGTAATTTCGATTTTATGCTTTTTTTTTCTTAATATTTCATTATAAGATTACTATAGAAGATTTGCAGATCTCTATTTGAATAGCTGTATTTTGTAATACAAAAGCTTTTTCTTTTAAACGTTATTAGGTTATTAGTGTTACGATTCAAGAGCGGGGAACTGTCGCTACGCCGGTTAGTTTTACAACGTATTGTTTGATAGGGCAATTGCCCCGGAAACCTTACCTTATTTGAAAAAGCAATAAGGGTTTCAAGTAGCACAAATGTATCTCTAATATAACTGCAGATACTATTTAAATCCTTTATATTCTTTTTAAAGATAATTAATAAAAAATCTTAACCTTTTGTATAATTAATTGATTTCTTGCATATTACTTTTAACAACTTTTTTTATTCTTAAAAAGCAATTCGTTAATTAGTTATTATTTATTATCTATTATTACTTTTTTGCTATTATGATTATTATATATTTAACTTTAACTTTTCTAAAAAGGTAATCTTTATATAACTTGTTTAATTCTTATACTAATAAGAAAATAAATAGATTTTTAAATAAAAAACATAAAAAAAAGCATTACAATATCAATAAGCTAATAAAGAAATAAATACTTTAACAAAACAATTTCAAAAAGTTAAGCAAAAAATAGAATATATAAAAATATTAAAAAAAAAAAGTTCAAAATACTATTCAAGTAATAATTATTTGTTTTATAACTAAATAGAATATTACTATAAGAATACTAATTATTATTAAACCTATTGTAGATTTATAACATTAATAAATCAATTCTAAAAAACCCCCAAAACTATAAAAGCTATTTATATACTTTAGCTCTTAAATTAGTATAATTAAAAACTTTTTCTTTTAAATAGAGATTATATTTTATAATAACAATAAGTACTTTTTCTTTATTAACAAACAAAAAATTAATTATATAATTCAATACTTTAAAAAACAATTTCTAATAATTTAGTATTACTTTAAAACTAATAATAAAAATAACTCTATTATTTAAACAAACTTTAAAGAATATATATTTAAAACTATTATAAATAAAAAAAATCAACAATATTAAACTATATAATAAATTATTTGTATAAAGTAAAAGAATAATTAAATAATCAATAAATTCGTTTTCTATTTAAACAATTTTAAGGAAAATATCAAGATTAAGGTTAATAGTATTTACAAAAAACAACTACTCATTAGTTTATTTCCTTTAATCTTTAAATATATCTTAGAATTGCTTTAATAACTAATTACTAAGAATAATTTAATCAAATATACCTATTATTTGAAAAATATTAATAAAATATACTATAATTAAGAAGTTAGCAATATATCCAAAAAGTTTAATTCCAAACAAAATTATTTTAGATTTATATTTAATAGGATATTAAAAAAGGAAATAGTTTTTATAATATTGAATATTAATAAATCTGGGAAAAAATTATAAAATAGTTTTTTGTTTAAAAAACAAAAGGGAAAAAAGAAATAAAAAGTGTAGTATATATATATTGTTCAATATTATAAATATATTGAAATAGGATATATCTTAATAAGCTATACAAAACCAAATAAGTACATATATTGTAATAAAAGTCATATTTTTTATAATTGTAATAATAAAGCTGTGAAAGCGAAATACTCGAAAAAAGACTAAATTTAATATATATAATAAACGTTTTTATAATATTAAATCTTTAATAAAAAGAATATATTATTTTTATTATTTTAGCAAAATTCAAAGTAAATAGAAAATCAACAACATTACACTATTTAATCGATTTTAGTGTAAAAACTAATATTATATAACAAAATAAATATATAAAATGAGATTAAAAACTATATAACGAAAAAAGCATACTTTTAGTTTTAACTACAAGAACTAGTATTTAGTCCTATAACAATTACAAATTTGCTATCAAAATATTTGATTTAAAGAAAGAAAAAAGGATTTATTTTTATAAATTCACAACCACAATATTAAAACTATTTATAGTAAATATTATTTTAGGATTATTCTAATTAAAAACAATTAATCTAAATATTAATTAAATGTTAATAAAGTTTTGATTTCAACCTTAATTAAACTAATTAGAAATTATATTAGCAAAAGTTATATATCAAAAAAAAGAAGGGGTGCAGATTTGTATTTTATTTTTAACCTTAGGATTATTTATAAAGAAATATTCTATTAAATAACAAATACTTATTTTAAGGTAAAAAACCTTATCTCTTAAATTTAAATTAAATAAACAAGTTTTCTTAAAGGATAATAATAGTTTATTGCTTAACTATTACTTATTAGAATATTGTATAAATTTAAAGTTAAATATTACTTCTTTTTAAGGATCAATCTACATTTTATCAAAAAAAGAGTTTATTATTTTAAAAGAATATCTTAATGAATATTAGAAGAAAAGTTAAATCCATTATTTTATTAGTTTTGCAAAAGTATTTATTATATTTATTTTCAAAAAAGATAAAAGTTATTAACTATATATTGATTACTAAGGATTTAATTATATTATAAAGAAAAACCAAACTTTTTTATCTTTTATTAGAAAATCTTTAGAAAAATTAAGAATTAGAAATATTTTTATCAAATTAAATCTAAAAAATATTTATTATCGTATTAGAATATAAAAAGACAATAAATAAAAAACAACATTTTATATTTGATATAAGCAATTCAAATATTTAATTATACTTTTTAATTTAATTAATACATTAGTTATATTCCAAATATATATTAATTAAGCTTTTTCAAAGCTAATTAATAGTATTTATATGATTTATTTAAATAATATTCTTATATACTTAAAAAATAGAAAAACATATACAGTAAATATACATTAAATATTTTAAAGGCTAATCAAGTATAAACTATATATAAAACTCAAAAAATGCATATTTTATACTAGTAAAATAAAATTCCTAAGTTTTATAGTTTCTAGTAAAAATGTTTTAATAAAGCTTAACTATATCAAGATAATTATAGAATAGCTTATATCCATTACCTTAAAAGAAATGTAAATTTTTTTAAAATTTGCTAATTTCTATTATAGATTTATTAAAATATACTTAAAAATCATTACTAGGATAATAGCATTAATAAAAGAAAATAAAAAAGACAAAACAATTTTAAAATTTATTTAAAATCAAAAAGTTTAAAAATCTTTTGAAAAGCTTAAAAAAGCATTTATAATAGTAAAAATATTATAGCATTTCTAATTATTATTATATATTCTTATCAAAACGAATACTTCAGGATTTGTTTTAAAATATATATTATCCCAATTATTTAAAAAAGAAAAAAAAGCGATTAAACAATAATACTTTATCGCTTTTTATTTAAGAAAACTGATTTTAATTGAATAACGATATTTTATATATAATCAAAAGCTTTTAGTTATATATACAGCTTTTGTTTAATAATATCATTACATTATTAATATAAAGTATACCATTTTGATAAAAACTAATTATAATAATTTACAATACTTTATAACTAAAAAGAAGTTTAATAAACAACAAACTTAATAAGCCAAAACTTTTGCCGTATACAATTTTAATATTGTATATAAATCAGGAAAATTGAATTTTGCGAATAAACCATCAAAACATTTGGATTATAAAGGTAAAACAAATACGTTTTTAAAAATACTTCCTATTTTTTAAAACAAATTAAAAAACATTATTTTTATATTATCTATATTTTACTAATTTAATAATAAAATTAAGTTTTTGTAAAATACCTTAAGCTTTTTTTAATGAAAAAGGTTTAGTTTACTATTATATAAATTATAAATAATATTAGTTAACACTAGTTGTAAACAATTAATATTATATTAAATAGCTATTATACTAACAAAAAACAAAATAATATTTAAGCTTATATCAAAACCGATAAAACAAACTTTATTATAATTTCAAAAAAATAACAATTTTATAAAGAATAAAAAGTATTTAATATTCCGATTATATTTTGTTAAAAACGTTATATTATGGAAAATTAATATTATAGAAAATTAATATTAATAGTTTAGTAATTTTTAAAAGAAAAGCTTTTATATTGTAAAACATAACTATTTAAAAAGAAATTCTTGAAATATACTATAATAATCTTATAGCAGGTTATTAAAGAATGCAAAAAATAATTGAAATTATAAAGTCTAAATATTATTGGTTTAATATTATAGATAATATAAACAAATATATAAAAACCTATATTATTTGTTAAAAAACAATAATAAAGAAATATTACTTGTATAGCAAATTATAAATATTGTTATTGCTTATAAGGTTTTAAAAAAAGATAATTATGGATTTTATAATAGATTTACCCCCATCGAAATTAAAAAAAAAATATATAATAGTATTTTGGTTATGATTAATAAGTTTACAAAATAAGTTTAATATATATTAATTAATAAAACAATTATTTTATAAAAATTTATAAAAACCTTAATAATCATTATATTTAAAAATTTTAATACCCTAAAAAGTATAATTTCAAATAAAGAATTATAATTTATAACGAAATTCTAGAGTAGTCTTTTATTTTATTTTTATATTTGATAAAAACTATTAATAATATTTTACTTTTAAAATAATAATTAAATAAAAAAACAAAATTAATATATCAATTATTATATTTGTTATTATATTAATTAAAGGTAAGACAATTAAGCTTTGTTATTATCTTTAATTAAATTTATATATAATGTAAACTAATATAATATAATTAATAAAATCCCTTTCAAAGCTATATATAGATTTTAACCATTTTTTATTTATATCAACAAGGATATTAATATAGAAAAGAAAATGTTAGTTACAAAAAAGTATATCAAAACTCTATAAAAAAAGCAAAAAAAGCTAAAAAGAATTTTAGGTAAATGTAATAGTTTTATAGATCAAAAGTTATAAGAACTTACTCTGAAGTTTTAATATTGATAACAAAATAATATTAAATATTAAAAATATCAAACAACTTTATCTTAAAAAAAAGTTCTTTAATTAATATATAGGCTTATTTATAATTATTAATATTGAAAATAATAAATAAACTTATAAATTAGCATTTTTATTAATATATAAAATTCATAATGTTTTTTATATGTTTTTACTTGAACTATAATATCAACAGGATAATATTGAAGATCTATTATTATTTAAAGAAATTGAAAGAAATATAAAGTATAAAATAAAGAAAATATTGGTTTATAGAAAAAGAGGCTATAAATTTTAATATTTAGTTTAATAAAAAGGTTATTATTCAACGAATAATATCTAGGAAAATATTAAGAACCTAAAAAATACTAAATATGTTTTAAACAAATATATAAAAGAAGGTGTATTACTATTTAAGCAATAAATAAGAATCAAGAAAACTTAATTCAATTAATTAGGTTGATAATTAGAAGCTACTTTTAAACTTGTAACAATCTTTAATTTCAAATCTTATATATAACAATATAATATATTAACTTTTGAATCTTATTGTTAATGTTCATTAGATTATTATTGGAATTAAAGATATAATGATTTTCAAATTATATTTATATATTATAATCAGTTTAAGGATTATAACTACTAAAAGGACAATAGTGTCTTATTTAAGTAAACAAATTATTAGGTTTAAGCAAGTTTATAATAAGATTAAGAATTAAAAAAGAATAAATATACCAAAATCATAAATGCTTTAAAGTATTAAAAATAAATTTGTTTTCAAAATCAAAAAAACTTAAAATTGATTTATTATTGTTACTATTGTTTTTAGTTAGTATATTAGTAATAAACTTATAATTTTTAAGTTTAAAATTAAAAATACCTTTATTATTATTACTTGATTGATTGTGTTATAATATAAATTTAGTGTTATTTTTGTTTTTAATTATTCTTTTTTCTTTTAATTTAATAATTCTATTTTTGCTAGATTTCGCAATAACTTTTAAAACCGCTTTCAATATTTTTATAGTATCTTTAGCTTTAACTTTATTTTTTTTTATTTCTAAATTTTATAAAAGCTTTGATTTTTACTAATAAAATATTCAAATCTTTGTTAGACTTTTTTTTATTTAATATATTTTCAAAATATTTAAAAATGTAATCAATAGATTAGAAATAAACTTAATAGTTTGTTAAATAATAAAAATTTAGTGGAATTATAATGTATTTATAGAATAACGAAATGTATTAAATATTATTGTTAAAATTTTATTTTATTTAAATACAAAATTGATTAAAATAAAAACCGCTTTTTTTATATTTTTAAATTTATAAGTAAAGCTTTATTTCTTTTGTTTTTTAATATTAACTTTTATTTTTTTAATATGTTTTTTTTACTAGCGTTTTAACTATTTGTATATATATATCTCTTTAATAAAACTTTCTTTTATATTATTATAATTGTTTTTCAATTGCAAAAGCTTATTAATATAAAAAATCTATTTTTATAGAACAGGGTGATATAGCTTTCATTTGTATTTACATTTGTTATAAACCAAATTAGAACCTAGTATATAAAAGCAAATTTCATTTTGTATTAAACTATTAAAGAGTTTAACAACGAGAAACGTTTAATCTATTAATTTAAAATAACGAAAATATATTTTTTAAGTAAACGGTGTAATACTATTGTTCGATTGTGTTGTAATAATTAGATTGTTTATTTTGAAGGGTAAATGTTTTGTATTTAAAATTAAAGTATAAGGATATAAAGAAGTTATTTATACTATATATTATTATTGTTATTATTATTATTTGTTATTATTATTTGTTATTGTTATAATAAAAGGAAAGGCTATATTATAATATATAGTTACATTTGTTTTATATAAATAAGGTAATAATACTATATTCCTAATAAAAGCAAATATAGACTTCTTAAAACAATAAATCCAAAAAAGAAGGCTTTGTTATAATTCAAAAACAAGAAATTATTGCTACATCAATTAGTTTTATAATACATTGTTTGATAAAGCAATTGCCCTAGAAACTTTATTTTATTTGAAAAGGCAATAAAAGTTTCGAATAGTATAAATGTATCCCTAGTACAACTACGAATACTATTTAGATTCTTTATATTCCTTTTAAAGATAATTAATAAAAAGTCTTGGCCTTTTGTGCGATTAATTAATTCCTTACATATCACTCTTAACAATTAGTATTAATTTTTTATAATACAATATCTTTAATAAAACAAAGTTAATATACTAGATATTTTTTATCAATTCTGATATAAACTTAAATACTATTTCATCTTCCATTATAATACTAACTACTTGATATAGTATTGATTGTTTATAATTAATTTTAACTAATGTAATTTATAGTTTATATTATAGTTAGTTAAACCTTTCTTATTAAAAAAGTTTAAAATGTTTTATAAAAGTTTAATTTTATTATTAAACTAGTAAAATGTAGATAATATAAAAGTAATATCTTTTAATTTGTTTTTGAAAAATAAAAAGTATTTTTAAGAATGTATTTGTTTTGCTTTTGTAATTCGAACTCTTTTAATCCTTATATATAATATAATATTGTAAGAGCTGGGGCTACAGCTTATCGCACCCCTCTACGAATGGGGCCCAGCTATTTTATTTTCAATACCTTTTTTTAAATAATCTATTATTAATCAACCTTTCAATATTTTCTTTTCAAACTTTCAAAAATAGCTAATTTTAATAATAAAGATATAAATCATAAGTTTCATCAAAATTGGTATACCTCTTAGCGTTCTAGGGTTATTCAAACATATAAAAATAAAAAATCCTGGAATTGGATTTCTAAAAATTTAGATATACCAAAATCTATAGCAAAAAGTATATTTAAATCGAAATCATTATGGAGAAGTAGGAAAAGGAAACTTTATTAATGCTTTATAATATTAATCAAAGAAATTCGCAGAATTATAAGGACTATATTAAAGGGTTGAACTGGAAGGAGGATAACTTTTAAGCAAATAAAAAATGTATTAGGGTTGAGAGTATTTGTTTGTATAATACGACGAGAATTGTGTTAATATGGTTATAAACGCTGTATAGTATATTCTAGGTTATTTATCTTAAGGAAATAAGCAAAAAAACATTTGGAGTTTGTATATAAATATTGCTAATGGGGGACTAACGATGTTATTGTTTAAAAGGAGGGAGGGGATAATTAGAAAAAGATTATTTGGTTAGATAAAAGTACTTTTAAGTTTAGAAAGTGTAGTAGGATATAAATAACTTAAAGGATTAATGAAAAAAAGTATACAGATTGTATAAAGTTGGTTTATAGGTTAGGAAGAGTTTTGGTTATGATATGGGGTACTATAGGGTGAAATTATAAATCTTTATTAGTTTTTTTGAAGAAGAATAAGGGAAATAAAGGTATTATTTCAAAAATATATCAAGATCAAGTCCTTATTTTTATCATTTTTCTATTATTTGATAAACTAAAATCTAATTATATATTTATAGAAGACAAAGCAAAAATGTATTAAAGGTATGCTTATAAAGCTTGATTAAAGTACTACATATATAGCTTCAATTAGCCCCTTTTTTCATTAGATCTTAACTTAATTAAAAAGGTATAGTATTAAATAAAAAAGGAATTCAAAAAACTACCATTTATATCTACTTTTATTAAAGAATTGAAGAAAAAGCTAAGGAGGTTGTGGGACTTGGTTAATCCTTTAGATTTCAGGCTATATACTGAAAGATTAATATGCAAATTAGAGAATATAATTGAAATACAGGGATTAGCTACTATCAATTAATATATATCTTCAATTTTATTAAAAAAATATTAAATAGTTAATTTATTATTAAATTTTAAAGTAAAGTGATTGAAAATGAGGGGGGGTGCGATAAGCTGTGGCCTTAGCTCTTACTTTTGTTTGTATTATTAATTAAAAATATTTTGTAGGCTTATTATTAGTTTGATTTGTAGGGTAGGGCTTGTTTTGTAAGTAAAATGAAATATCTTTTTGATTTTGAATTTTTTGAATTTCTTTATTCTTTATAATATTCTTTGTTTTATATTATTAATTAAAAACGTTTTGCAAGTATATCGCTAATATTTTATTAGTAAATTGCTAATGTTTTTTTTTGTAAAGTAAATCTTTTTAAGTATAGTTTTAAATAATAAGAATAATAGTATAATAGTATAATAATAATAATAATAGCGATATTATATCAATAACTTGCCGTTAGTATTCTATAAATAAAGCTATCTTTAATACTATTTAACAAATTGCTTTTTTAGAATAAAAAAAGTTATTAAAATTATTAAAGTAAGGAATCAACATAATACTATATAATAAAAGGGGGCTATTAAAACCAAAACTTTTTATTACTTTTGTTAAAATCAAAAAGAAATCCCTTATATAATACGGGACCCCTATTCCTCGCTTAGGTTTCGAAGCCCTAACGCCAGAATATCGGAGTTTATATTAATCTCCATTATGAGTTCGTAATAATTATTAAAAAAGATTATCTTTTATTTTAAAGAATATAAAAAGATAATATAAATATTATTAACATAAAAACTAAAAAAAAGTATAAATAAAAGTTTTAAATCTTGTAAGTTTAATAATTAAAGTTTTATAGTATTTAATATTTATATATACTTAAGTATAACCAAGGGCCTGCGAGCCCCCGGACTTTTTACTTTTCGAGAAATTTAATTTGGGCTTAGTTTTATTATAAATATTAACTCGCAGGTGAAAGTCAGCTTGCTTTTTTATAATAATAATAATAATAATAATAATAATAATAATAATAATAATAATA
>NGKJ01000110.1:68960-81794 GCA_002162495.1 Myriosclerotinia curreyana | reverse complement strand
GGGGGGTTGAATTCGGGGACTGGGGGTTGATGTTAGTATTATTTCCATGTTCAATAAGCGTGCAATGAAATCTTCGTATCTAAGAGCAGAGAGAGAAAGGGGAAAAACATACCATCTTTCAAATCCTCCGATATCCTCCAACTCAAATAAGCCTGCTGATAAGGCGTCTCTCCAAATGGGAAATTAGGCGGCGCACCCCCTATATGTTTCGCCTCCTGCGGTTTCCTCAACAACTCCATCTTCTTCTCCTCATTCGTCTTCCTCGGTACAGTCTCCTTGGGAATCTTCTTCTGGACCACCGGTCCACTATCCCTAATAATCTCTTGACTCTCCGGACTCTGTTCGCAAGGGGGCCATCTCCGCATACTGAAATGTTGACGCGGTTGATAATATTCCGTGAAAGTGCGACCGGCAACGACGGTGCGAACGGGGTTGGTCAATCGATCGCGTGCGAATCCCCAGACGTTTTCTTTGATGGGGAAACGCGATTCCCAATTATTGTTCAGTTCTTCGATGACTTGGCTTTGGATCATGATGGCGGCGTATCTCAGGCGGGTTTGATAGGGAACTTGGGGGTCGGTTAGGGTTTCGTGGTTGAGGCCGTAGGAGGTGAAGATATCCGGGGCGACTTTTTGGAGATCGGTGGCGATGCGAATGAGGGTTATGTTGTTTGGGTTTGGGGTTGCGCGGGGGACGTTGGGTTCGCCGGGATAGAGGGCTTTACCTTCTGATCGGAGGACTGTCCGTTGGTAGCTCACGCTGACGATGTCGAGACAGAGCTCTTTCGTGTAATGCCTTTCGTCCAATGTGAGTTCCTCGGTATACATAGCGATTGCTCTGCCGAATTTAAAGGAGGCTTTTTCGATGAAATCGTAGAGGTTAGGTTGGACAATTGGAGGTCCCGTTAACCGATCCGCGTTGTACTGAACGGTGTAGACATTGGTAGCATGATCGTATGTTATTCCATACGTGTAAAATGCCCGCGTACGGGTTTCTACATATTTCATCTCGGGATGACCTGTAAGCGAGACTCTTGCTACACGATCATTCATCCCTTCGTTTTCGTGACCTGCCTCTATATCTCGATACTTAGCTGGTTCAAAACTATTACCGGTTAGCTATTTGATCTTGATCTTAAATGGAAAGAGGTAAAACATACTGTATGTGGTGGTGATTATGCATTCTCGTAAGGTAATCTCTCGCGGTAACCACATCCCATGCGGGTAGATTCGAACGAAGTCGACGATTGTTTACAAGCTGAAGAAGATCTTTCATGGACATATATGTCATCGACTGGAGTGTATCATCATATTTCAAAACGGTGCGAAGATCCCTCTGTGAAACTGGAGCATCCCACGGAGGATCATCCGGAGGTTTCGCTGTTGACCAGTAAGGTGGTTTGTTCACTTCTGGCAGCTCTTCAATATCTCTTTCAAATTCATCGAGAAGCTGTCTGGGCATATCTTCTGCCGGATCTTCAACTGTAGGATATGGTAGCCAATGACAATTCCAGGATGGTTCTGTTAATTCCCGGAGAACACCAAGTTCTTGTGGTAGTAATTTTAGTTCCATATTATTTGCTTCTTCATAAAGCGGATCGGCCATTCGACCAGGTTCAAAATTTACACCCCTCTGAATACGCGAAAGAACAGCAGCTAGGAATGGCCGTGGGTAAACATGAGATGTATGTAACAAGGCATTCCAGGTAGGAATTAAATTCCCCAAGTATTTGGCCGCGACATCTTGGTATTCGAACATCGTCGGAGTGGTAAAAGGACCATTAAAATTAGCCGGCGGTGCAACTTGGCCTGGGAAAAGTTTAATGATCTTCTCACGAGCATCATACCAATCTTCATCTTTCCAGCGTTGGTATTCGGCCATAAGTTTGGTGTAGTATTTTGTGTCCAATTCGACAGGTCGCTTGGTTGGTTCAAGTTCCATTGATATTGGGACTTCTGGTGGAGGTGGCCTCCATGGTGATGGGAGCACAACTCGACGGAATCGATCATCTGGACGACGTTGCTCATGATTCGAAGCTAGCAGATTCAAAGCCATTTCAATAGCCGCTCGCTGAATACCTCTTCTTTCAGCCTTGGACTGAAAGTTTAGGGGGCCCGTGTCGTAACGCGAGATTTGTTTCGGATAGCCTAATATAAATTGTTGCCAATTTTTCTCTCGATTGCGATGAAGACCAGTATCAAGATTAGGTACAAGAGATAGAGCATCAACTTTTTTAGGATGTATAGTCATCGGCGAAGGTGGTTCAGTAGCGAGGTAGAAGACTCCAGGAACATTGTCGGTATCGACATCTGTGCCAACGAAATCCACACTTTGTAAAACAGTGATTGTCTTGTTTTTGCGCCTGGATCTGACCGCACCCTTAACTCCCATCATGACTCGTCTCTCCTCGGCGTTAAACTTTCGGACGAGAAGATCCTTCTCCTTTTGTAAGACATTTTGGACAATGGGATCATCTACACCTCGTTGTTCTATCTCTTGATCAAGGCGAGTGAGTTCTGACCTCATGTCTTGTAATCCCGGATGACCTACAGCCGATGCATACTTTTTTCTCTGCTCCTGAGTCCAGCCCCCCGCAGAAGGAGGAGCTCCCACATCACCGTCATCGGGAAGATCTCGGTTTAGTTCTGCGTTGAGAGCATTTAAAGAATCTGGGTCCAATCTTTTATGAGTCTGATATAGCACGGATGGATCTCGCTGTCTGAATTGAGGGGCTTTCTTCTCAGCTGCACTTGGTGCAGTTGCTAGATCTGCTGGAATAGTCTTCTTGAGCAAAGCTTGGGCTTCCTCGGGTTGATACTTTCTTATCTCGATTCCAAGTCCTTCAAATCCCGCTAACCAAGGGTCGAAAATCTTAGCAAATGCCCTAAGTGCGGGATCACGGACTTGTGGATCGTCACTGAGCGTTTGATCGTACATTCGACGGAGTCTAGGATAAAAGAACGGAGCTAAATTTTGTCGAAGTGCAGCCATTTTTGGAGCCTCTAATCGACCTCCTGATTCGTCTTTCTCCTTCAAAAGCCGATGAATTCTTTCTAATTGCTTTTCCAGTTCCGGAGAAAGTTTGGGTTTTGGAGTGGCCCAAGGAACATAGAAGATATATGGTTGCAGAAAATCCGGCGTCATCTTGTGTCTGATCGAGTCTGTCCTTAGAGCACCCTTTTGTAATGGCAATAACACAATCCATGGCTCATCATTCTTCAGTGTGGCCTCTTTACGCTGAAGATCGGGATTTTTCTGATAGAGGCTATCCCAGAGAGCCCGTAATTTTTCGATATAAGGAGTAATTACCCTTTTCACTCCTGCATCACGAGAAACGAGCCACTTTTCCTTAGCAATTGGCGAGAATGCTTTATCCCAGAGCAAAGGTATATGCCTCGTTTTGAATTGTGCCCAATGTTGTCCCACTTCACCAAACATATCAGGTTCCACAGGTGCAAGTATCTCAGCCATTCTTCCTAGTGTGTACCATGCGCATCTTTGTGGACCCCCATTGTCACGAACTTCCTTCAAAAGACCAATAAGTTCAATTTGCATATCATGAACTTCCCGCAATCGTTCACCATATTCCCTGGGAATATTGATTTTGCTGGGGTCATATATGTCTGTCTTGACCATATCTGGCTCATCAAAGTAGAATTGTATTGGAGGAGTCGTCTTGGCAGAGAGATGTTCCAATAGCTGATCCTGTAAATCGTTGTATTTTTTCCAATCATCTTTGACAGCCCTATATTCCTCATCTGTCAAATTGCTTTGTCTTTGTCCAGTTGAATATACGTGTGCATTACGCTCAAGCGCCTTTGCCTCTGGTGTCGGGAATAATCTTAAAAACGCCTTCAATATTGCTACTCTCCAATCCTTCGCATGACGTTGATCTCCTCGTCCAAGGAAAATAACATTTTCTCTGTACAAATTCAGATAGTGTCGTATGAAAGTTTGATATCCTTCGACAACTTCTGGAAGAACGTTATGCTTTGGTTCTGGCTTGACTTCTGTTTTGGGGGTGACGCCTAGTACCTGCGCACTACCATACCAAGGATCTTCACTACTCTGACCCTTTCCAGTATCGGGGAGACCACGAATAGGGTCTGTCCAAAGAGGAATTAATGTTGGAGCATCTTTGGCTTCATGGTATGCTCGGTTCTCGATTTTGAAAAGATTGCGATTCTCTTCCTCTTCCGTAAGATCCGTCAAAGTTTTCTTGGCGTCTTCTTTTAAGGCCCTGAGAAATATTGGGTGGTCCTTAGTACGTTGTATCGTGAAAGGAGGACGATCTTCGCGAACTTGTGTCTGAGTGCCATTGAGCTCCTTCGTCTCGCGAATAGCAAGAGTTACTTCATTTGACATAAGCCTAGTGCTGTAAGGCTGAATTTGAGGAGAATCTACACATAGAGGATCTCCAAGAGATGATGCATCCATACGATCATGCCAATCCGCTTGTGTATCTGTCATTACCTTTGCATCTTTGAAGAGTTTCCAATCCCGTGGAATGTTGTGGTTTTCGATGTGAGCAAGGTATTCTTGGATTTGCTTGAGCTTGTCTTTAAAATCTAAGCATCGGTTCGCATCTTCGTCAGCAAGAAATGTCTTGATTTGTTCAAGACGTTCATTAACCGGCGGCTGATCATGACCTTTAAAGGTAGTTGCTGGATTGGGAATTGGTTCAACAGGCAATTTTTCAGTCAAGAACTTAGGGACTTTTAAATTTCTAGCCGGCCGAGCTGAAGTCTCTTTTTGGGCCGAAGACTCTGAAGATGGAGTTGCATGTGTTCCTTCGCGGTCAGCTTCGCTGCTCTCCGAAAATTCTTCATGACCCCTTTCCTCATCCTGTTTCCTAAATGAGAGTTAGACTGTGTAAGCTTATGAAATATCAATATCAACTTACTTTGTTGGCGACATCTTGACGAATAATTACAATAATCTCCGACTCCACTTCTTTTCTAAAATTTGCCAATTGTGACTGATCGTAGTCCGACAAGAAGGATGGTAGCTTTGGATTACTGACTATGCTACTGAAGTCTTGCTTGGGATGTTCTTTGTGAAAGCTTCACTGTCGCAAGTTAAAAAATTTTCTTTCAAGAAAAATAGCGAAGCTACCATTTGCATACAAGTACAGCTTCTCGAAAGAAAAATGTCTCAGGAGAACAACCGGTACATTCCTCACAATAAACAATAGGGAACGCAGTAGCGTGGTAGATTTTCGCACATACCTCAACATATGATGCTCACCGAGAGTCTTGGATAATTGAAAAGGTGTTAGAAGTCGTATTTACGATTACTATGGTCACTCGCCACGATTTATACCATAAATCGAAAGAAGATTTCATTGCGCCATGCCATTCAGACGGGGGGCTCTTAATGAAGAAACTCATCGCAAAAATCCCCTTCCAAACGATTGATTCTTTGTCGAGTATTTTTCTAGATTCTGCAAACGGAGACGCTTGAATAACCAGACCTCTTTATTAATTATTCTATCCTTCTCCTGCTCAAGTGCTGGAATAAGCGCTCTTTCATGTCTTTCTTTATAGGAATTTTCTCTTTGTTGCGATGCATAGAATGAAATCCTTGTAGGCTTGATTGTCTAACCATTCCCAACCACATGAGCTGGAGAACTGTGTTGAGTTGTGTAATGAGCAATATGAAGTTGCGAAAGAAGGCTTTACAGAAACCAGGAAGTTGACATCTCTCCAGCGGAAAAATCATAAGACTCTTACTTCCATGATACTATAGAACTCAAGGCAGCCACAGAGTATCGAAGTTGGGTGAAGAGACTACGGTTTATACAAAAACGCTTGATGGACAAACAATTAGATATGAGAAATTATATGTACGGATATGTATATTCAATTTTAAATTCATGACTGGTGAAACGACAAACGGCTGTAAATAATTAATTCGTCGTTGAAGCAAGTGCTTGAACCTCCAGAATAGCAAGTAGAAGAAGTACTTCTAAACCTAAACTTAGGCTCGTTTCAAGAAACGCGTATATTTTGGCATCTTTTTGATATTAATCTCAGAATGCTGCTATGATCATTCATATAACATCTTTCCCTAAATATCCAAGTTCATCTTCATTAAAAGAGACAGCTAGTCAAACCTCTCCAACTTTCCATGACGATATACATCAACTCATACATATGTCATCAAGCTGATGTTAATCCATGTAAATTCACGATATGTCAGTTATGCTCTAGGGATTTTCGTCTTGTGTCTGTATCACATTCCAGCTGAGCTTTCAATCAAAATTCTGTCAATCCTTCATAAGAGGTACCTATCCAGTTGACAGCCCCAATATTGAACATTGTACGAAGTACCACTGGGCAATTTCCAGTACATGCATGAGACCTTTCCCGACAATCTCAAAAATGAGATGCAAACTTTCCTCGTCGGGAATGAAGGCTCTTTGTCTCACTAGAAACTTCTAGATGGTAGACAGGCAGACAGGCGGTAATTAATGCAAAGTAGAAAGCATTGTTTGTGATATACTTTTCGGATATGACGAGTATTTCAAACAAACAATCAAATGTACTATATCTCTTCTCAAGCCAAATGCCCTATCCCATCATGTATCGTACCTTTGCCTTTAAGTAAACCCTGAAAGAAGCTGCAAGTACCCGAGATCTACCCCTCTTACCTACTCTCCACTGATTGATCCCCATTGTGCCACATAATCTTTTCTTGTCCTGGAGAAAAGGAAGGACGCTTTAAATGAGACGTCGTGGTTGATTCGTCCCATTTCTGAATACTACTTAAAAATAAACGCAAGGAAATGAACAGCCCCAAAAAGTGGAATGGTGCTGGAATCATGTCACACACAGCTTCCATCTAACAGTTGGTCTCATAAGAAGAAGGAAAATCCATACATATATGCATATAACTTTGCATAGACCCCGAAAATCCCAATTTCCTCCTATTTTCAATTCGCATCCATCTCATTCACGAGACGGAAAAGAAAAGAGGGAAGCATGAATAAATTTGATGTTTGACAACACATCGATCAATCAAATCAATCAATGAATCACACATACAGAATACCTACTCGGTTCCTGCGCCTATGAATCAAACAATCTTCTAGAAGAAGATGCAAAAGCTTCCATGACATGTAATTTCGTTTGACCTGCACGCCCGAAGGTCTAGGATGGAGATCTTCCGGTTCCGAGAGATGGGGTTTTAGGTATTTATGTACGTGACTGATTGTGTGTGATACAAAAGTACTAGGTAGTTAGAGCTAGGATATATAAAGCTTAGTTAGGTGTTAAGTACGGTAATTCAAAAAGTATATAGGCCGCAGTGTTTGATTGAAATTGTGATTCGGATATTTGATACTTATGAGGCACGTAAAGACCGGATAGATTATTATGTCAACTTTACTGTAGTGTGTATAGTTTTTGACAAGTGCATACATGTATATATATGTATATGTATAGTATTACTTGTCGAAAAACTTCACAGGGAAGCGCGTATATTTGGTGATGGTTTCGTATTTTGGCTTGTTCTCCGGTTTGTAAAGTCTTACTTATACTTTCTTCACGCGTCAGACTAGGTTTATCATTGCAATAATCATTGCGATTGCTGCAGTTAATGTAACAACAGTGTGGCAAGACTGAGGTATAGGCAATAGTATGGCATGATATTAATATCGGTGTGGGTCGTAGGATTTTGGTGTGAATGAGCTCCCTCCCAGCGGGACTTCTTGAACAAGGCATTGGTAGCTTGTGATAGGATGATGAATTTGCATAGTGAACGGGATAGATATACTAGAGATGGGATAGGTAAACTGATTTGTGGCTGTGAGTTTGAATTAACTTTTTTGTGCAATCTTTCAGCCACAGCCATCACTTTGGTTGTATGAAAAAGGGGATGACTTTGACTTTCATCATCGTATTAATTTCCATTTCATAGTATTCCGTTTGATGTCGTATTGTATTTCCAGCCTCACTCCACTCACAATAGCAAAAAACCCAAAACCAAAATATACACCTTCCATATCAAGAACCAACACCTAGCCTTTGCATATCCATCTCGGTGCTCAATGCTCAATGCTCATCCATCCCACCGTAATCCCCCCGACTGACCCCCAATAATCCCTCCTAGCCTTACAAAGCCCCTCGCTTATTTCATTCGTTTCCATTGCATCCGGACAAGAAAAATATTATGCCTGATAGATAGTACGCCGAGCCGTGTGATCTTATTAGCATCATCCTCTTATCCTACCTATCCTATCCTCTTCCAAGATTTGGTTTTCGGGATACAACATAAATTGCATAATCCCATCCCCAGTGCTACGTACTCATCTCACACCGGGCGCGCATCTGCATCTGGGAAATCTTGAGAAGGGAGCCCAAGGTAACTTTAAGTCGTAACCAACGACTCAACAAGTGGTTAATAGCGTGTGAGATTCGCGATGAGGCGTTTCTCGTATCCAAGATTTTCGCGATATTCATTCTTGTTATCTGGGCATAGTAAGTTTACTTGTATAACTGGAGCATTGCTCGCGTTGTGTTTGTTCACAACCCAGTAGGTATGAAGATCTCGGGATATCCTCTAGGGAATACGATGATGTTAGTATTATACTATAAGATTTTGGCATAGTAATAGGAATGGAAATAAGCAGTTATGTACGCTTATGATGATCTTAAGACTTGATAAGTTAAGGTCATGTTGCTTGGTACATAACAAAGGACGATATCGTATGCCTCGTTATAATACGTATAAATTTTCACAATGGCTTCAGATATAACCCAACTAACTAACCAACTACTAACAAACAAATCCTGTATTAAAGATTTCTAAAGAGCCGTAAGGGTATCTCGACAGCTCCACTCAGATCCTTATTATCCTCACCCAATGTTTCCCGTCTCACCCGCCTAGTTAGTTATCCCGACCGCCGAGAAGGTTTTTCATACAGTAGCAATCAAAAAAACTATCAAGATTTTGAACTAGAATAATTTCAATATTTGAAGTAAATTGTATAATAATTAAAACACACTTTCTACTTTATACAAATTAAAGATTTAGAAGCACCGAGGCCTATCGTAATACCTATCCCGTACTACCCCCCCTGGAACTTATCCTCTAGTCGCATTGAGTGCAGTTATAAGTTATACACCCCGCATAATTATTATAATTAGCATAACTTTCTTCCAATTGCTTTGAGTTAACCTTACGAAGTACCTATTTCATATATATATACGTAGTACCTACGCTTTATAAATTCAATACTTATTAATGCTTCATCCCATCATTATCAACACCACTCTTTAGCTGCCCCAAACCTTCCCAACGCGCCAGCCTCCTGCATGCACTTTGCGTAAATAGTTGCATATGCAATGTACACCTGAGGAACTTCCAACACGCTTCCCTTCCATCAAGTTACGCATTCACGAATCTACGCGTCTACGCGTTGAGTGGAAGTGGAAAGTGGAAAGTGGCATTACACATTATATCACATCAGCCTTGATTTTCGAGTAATGCTATGGACTAAGTAGGTGATGCGATTTTACCGGTATACTAATTTGTTATATTGGCTGGTTAGATAGATGGTTAAAATGAGAGCCTTGTTGATACTTTTGCGGCTCTTTTTAATTTGTGTGTAGTAAGGTTACAGATGCAGAGAGGGGTACAGATTCTACTATGGTATATATATCATATGATTATTAATTATATATTGAGCAACTCTACACCGAGTATCAATACAAACAGGATTATACTTCGGTATATAGTATGTAGTGATTTCATAGAATATGTATGTCTCTATCTCTATGTAATATATAATATCTCTCTCAGCCTCAACCTACACCCAGCCTAGCCTCAAACCAAATTCTCCGTCTTCTAACCTAGTAAGCCTCTCATTACCATACACCATATATCATACATCATACATCACATATCCAATTCCTTCAGAAACAGAAACGAAACAGAAACCACGATAAACAATACAATAGTTCTAAACCTACTAACCGACGGGTAAGTAGTGTAGTAGCGAAGTAAGTAAAGTAAGGGAGAATTGAATCCGGGCATATTTATATCGATGCCGGTTGCCTCGCAGTGAACCCCTATGATTTATCGGTTTATTTGAGTCGAACCTCTTATAATAGATCAAATCTCACCTCGCTTTACTCTCAGTGCATAACATGTAAGATGATATATATAAAAGGACCCGAGTCTTATAAAACAAGGCTTTGAAGATAAATTCTCAAACCGCATAGTAAAATCAGACTAAATAGGAAGATTATAAGCTAATAGTAGGTATTTATATTCGATTCTACATAAATAGCATAACTTTATTTTCACTACCTTGTAGTGCTTATCCACCAGTACCAATCTTACCCAAGTATAACTACGTACAAACCATACTATTCAATCAGCCATCCATCCATCATCCATCAATGACAAGCGCGCCCAAAACGCGGGGTTGTATTTCTGTCCACTCTATTCAGAATCAGAATCACTCTCCGTCTATCTGCCCTGACATCAATATACCATAAGTCCGTACCGTACATCTGCAATCCAATCTCTAGAACCTTACTGTACATAAATGTAATATGCAAAGCGCCACGCGTCAAACCATCAGGTCCATCGCCGAATGAGCAGGTGATGAATAAAAATCGCTTCCTCGCATCCATCCTATCCCATCCTATCCTATGATTCCTATCCTATCCCATCCCATCTCAAATCTCAACCCCACGACCACAAACAAACTCAAAAAAAGCCGCTTCACGCACTCACCGACCCGACCTGGCAGGTGAAAGGAAGAGAAAATTTTCTGCTGCCTGCGTGCGTTTTTCTTCTGCATTTTCTACTGCATTTTCTACTACTGCATTTCTACTGCATTTTTCTGCAGCTTCTTCTACTGCATACATTATCACAACCACATCACGTTGCAGTACAAGTATCCATATTTTTCAATCTACGGGCCCGTACCTAAGCGAGGTTGGTCAAAGTCTCATGATATGAGATGAGATGAGATGAGATGATAAGATGACGGTGAGGATTGAGAGGTAGAGAGGTACGTGATGAGGGGTTGATTTGATTTGTATGATTGGATATAGAGTCGTGGTATTGGTAAAAGCGTGATGGCTTTCCTACTCTGTTATCTACTTTGCAGTACGGGATCGAGATCCGTTTGTATATGATTGATCAATTGGGACTCGAAGGTACTTACTTGCTCAATGCTTACTTACTTGCTTGCATCAAGTGGAGTTAGGTACTTAAAATCCTATGGGTAGATGGATATAGTCGGGTCCTTCCATCCATAACAATTGCAATTTGGTCTATAACCACACGTCCATGGCGAGTTTTTTTAACCTTTGAGTTTTGAACGTCATAAACGCACGCCTGGGAAGAAAACGTGATGCTATATTTCCTATCCTGTCATCCATCATCCATCATCTATCATCCAAAATATCATAATGAGGCCATCCCCCATCTCCCATCTCCCATCCCCCAATCTCCCCTCTCCAAAGAAGAGATTTAAACAAGAGGGCGACGACCGAGACCAAAACCAAGACCCAGAACCAAAACCAGACTCAGACCAAGACCAAGACCAAGACCAAGACCAAGACCGAGACTAAATTCCCTATGGAGTACGGAACTATAATCTAGTCTATTCTACGGAGTATCTCCATGTTTTAATAAGTAGGTAGGTAGGCCGGCCGGCCAAGCCTTTTTTTTTCTTCTCTATTTAAGAAAATTGAGGCTGAAGAGTTGGGAAGTTGAGGGTTTGTAAATTAGGTAGGTAATTAGTGATTTGGTAATTATAATTTAGGGTGCGTTCGGATCGATTTTTTTTCCACATTACACTTAATATATTAAAGATATTAAAACCAATATAATGTTTACCAAATGCAATATTAAACTTAATATATATTAAACCTAATATTTGTGTTTACCAAACGTAATATTAAACTCAATAAAATATTAAACCAAATATATTAAAATAGTAAATATTTCAATTTTCTTTTATACAATAGCCTACAACAATTTTAACTAGTTTTTAACAAATATTTTGAATAATTTTTTATTTAAACTATTTTCAATAACTTTTATTATTTCCCTAAATATATTAGCTTTATTTAAATATTATTAAATATACCCAAATATATATTAGCTTAAATATCTTTACCATTTTAAATATTTGTTAAATATATAAAAAAACGATCTGAATGTACCCTTAGTATAGAGATTTAAAAGATATAATTTTATTATTATAATTAATAAAGAATTAACGAAAAATTAACAAGAAATCAATCAAAAATTGAGTAAAAATCAATTATCAAAAACTAATTAAAAATCTATATAAAATCTATATTCTCAAGAGTGAAATCTTTACAATATAAAAATATAAATAATTTTAAAATTAACTATATATAAAATACTATTATAATTACTAGTAGTCTTGTACAAATAACCTTTAAATACCTTAGTAGAGGTTGTTGATTTGAAATTACTATATAAGAGTTATAAAACTATATAAGAAATATAAAACTATATAAGAAATATTAAATTATATTAAATTGTATAAAAAATGCAAAATTATATAAGAAATATAAAATTGTGTATAAAATTGTGTAGGAAATGCAAAACTATGTAGGAAAAACAAAATTGTGTAGGAAATGCAAAATTGTGTAGAAAGTGTAAAATTGTGTAGGAAATATAAAATTGTATAAGAAATATAAAATTGTGTATAAAATTGTGTAGGAAATATAAAATTGTGTAGGAAATACAAAATTATGTAGGAAGTGTAAATTGTGTAAGAAATATAATTTTAAATTATATTTTAATTTAATATAATAATAAAATTTTGATTATATAAGT
>NGKJ01000110.1:44379-59451 GCA_002162495.1 Myriosclerotinia curreyana | reverse complement strand
TTATAAAATAATATTAAGTTTTGATAGTTTTATAAATAGGCCAAAATCACTGTTTTTGGTATAAAAAGGTGGCCCAAATGGGGGGTGGCCCAAAACTAGGGTAGTTGACTTATAAGTACCTAGGTATTATTGCGCTAGGGGGAAATTTATTGTTGTTTTTTTTTTTTTCTGTGTTGGTAATTAGGTATGAATATATGGAGAAAATGGATAGTTTATAGGTAGGTAGTGAAAGGAACGGGATTTACTTGTGTGGAAAAATTGGATGGGATAGGGTGATAATGATGGAGTGATTTTTCATATTATAAAGATGAAGGATGAAGTGGAGATGAAGAAGTATTTAACTTGGTAGAGAGAGTAATGGGAGAGGGGTGTGAAAAGAAGTTGGATGGTTTTCCTTTGTTTTTTGAGTAGGGCATTTTCGAAAAAGGTCTTGATGGATTTTGATTACTGGTTATTGAAGAAGCACTTGCTGGTTTGTTGGTTGAAGGTAATGAATGAATGACCTCAGGGAGGATCATAAACAAAAGGAATAGAGAATGGTTTATACTCCTTGATCTATAGAATTAAGGAAACATCTCATCATCGTTGTGGGTTGTAGATTAATATATCCTGATACAGCACACAAGGCTTTCCATACATTTCTAACGCCAATCTTTAGACATCACCACAAAACAAACAATAATTAATCCATCTAATCCATCTAAACATACCCAACTAAACGCACACAGGGTATTCGCTTTCGCTTTCAATTTAAACCTCCTCTTCTAATTCATCCACCCTAACCCTCCAACCCATGTCCTTCCATTTCTTTCCTTCCCCGCACAACCCAAACATTTCCTTTCCATCCCTAAATTACTCACAGCACAAGAACGACAAACATATTTCCCACAACTCGTACATGCGTGATTTGCCTCTCCAGTTCCATACATATCAATATCCATCATGGTATCCACATCCATTTCATCCCCTTCCTTATTCGGCAATGAAGTATCACAGTCTTCGCAATTAGTCGGTAGAAGATGCGGATGGGTGATAGTTTTGGGAGATACGGATGTAGATGATGTATGAGAGGAATCGCTACCAGGTGAGATTTGACGGCTTGATGGTATTTGCCAGAATGAATGAAGTGAGGTTTGGTGTGCGGGGTTGTTTGATGTATGTGGTATTATTGTACGAGGAGAAATTGCAGAAGGTGAAACTGGCGGCAGGGAATTTGTGTTTATTTTCAAAGGTTGTTGCGCGGAATATAGGATGGAGAGAGTATGTTCTGAGGGATTGATTAGTGTTTGACGCGCAGATGTGGAATTGTTGGAATCGCGTGACATACGATGAACAGTCTCTTCATCTGGTCGATTATCTCTATGACGTTTTCTCGTACGTGATGAGAAAAGATTTGGTGATTTGATTGATGGAGAATCAATGTGCATAGAATTGAAATTGTTGGAGTGAAGGGGACTGGATAGAAGGGATGAAGTGGTAGAGATTTCGGATTCGGAACGCTTGCGCTTGAGATACATTATGATTATTGGTGTGGTGAACTAATTGGTAGTACGAAGTATAGCTGGGAGCTTTGTACTATAGTTGATGAAACGAATTGATATATTGATTTAAAGACAGAAGAAGTGTTGATGTTGAATTGACGAAAAGTATTGAAGAAGGCTGGAACGCGAGGAAGTGAAACTACTTTACGCGAGGAGACACGCTAAACTTAATTTAGGGGACGCGGCTCGCGCACGTGCATCCACTTGATTGACCTTCACAACTGCTGGATCGTTTCTATTTCTTGCTTGTATCTTTATTATCTTTACTAGCTAGTTAATATACTGTTTTTGAATCGAGCTTCATCGGCTGTTTGTCCTCCTCCCTCTAGTTCCTTCATGGCTCATGGGCTCACGGACACTGAATATCTGCATTCTACGGTGCTCATTCAATATGGCAAGTCATCAAACCATTCAAATTAATGCACCAGGATCTCTCACTGTCTGTGGTATACTCCCTCGAACAAGAACCAGCACATGGAACGGAAGAATCTTTCTGAGCTCCAGGTAGAATTGGCACTTTGTGGAGTATGGTCATAAATTCGAAATGCCGGCATGTCGTACTTAATGTAACTATCTAGAACCGTCCTATTCTATGTGTCTTTACTTACAATGTCAACCCCTAAGGAACCACAACGTCTCAATCGATGAGATTAGTCTGTCCAGAAGTAAGCTTTGATCTTGCAAGATAGCCTATTATCCACCAAGCAAAATAGATGATTTCATAGTGGCTGACTGCAGTCAGACACTTGCTAATTCGCCCTCATGATTTATTCCATGCCCTTCAAAAACTCATCCTCTCGACCCCAACTGAATACTGCCGGCAACATTCTAAATATTGGAGGTGATCGAGTCCTGGGATGATTCATGAGCTCTAGGTCGATATTCCGGGTAACAAAATGTTTCTGACGGCTCTCTCCTGATAACACCGCCTCAGCCCTGATAACTGATTTCTCATCAACAATATCAAGGAACAGATTGAAAGATCCCATCCTCATATCTTCGGTGGTTTGCCTGAGACGCTGGATCAAATGAGTGTACATTCCGGGCATGATCTCCGTATCACCGCGACAATTGTGCAACACCACCTGGATGATCGGTCGTGTCTCCAACTTCTTAAAAAATCCTTCCCAATCAAAGTAGTATCGCGCATCTTTTTTCATTTGCAACCAATTGCCGCTAATGCCATATTCATTCATCATGAAGCCGGGATTCTCAGCACAAATAACGTGGACAGAGTTTGCTAGGCCATTTAATCTAGCTCGGTTACCTTTGCATGACATGAGTTCGAGTAGTTGGAGATCTCGATAGAATCTCGGGTGGATATTGAAGTGGTGAGAGAGGGCCTCAAAATCGTTTCGCAAATCGAACCAGACCTTCATATTTCTTCGGATTCAAGAATCATTCGAAGCGATAGGCCATTGTCTCCAACCATATTGAAAACCTGGCCTCCTAAGACCTGGACATCGAACATGTATGTCGTATTTAAAGACTTAATCGTCGTTGTGAACATAGTGATGCCACCGTCTCTCGATAATCCCTCTCCGTTTCCCTTGCAGCCACAGAAAAGCTCCGGGACGCCTCTTTGAAGGTTTGAGAGGACAGGAAGAAATTCGTCCATTCCAGGAATTGAGTCGATGAAAATGCCTTGCTTTTCTATTGAGTCATTAGTCTTTTGTGAACTGGCTGGTTTGAGATGAAAGAAATCAGTCAAGTCGTTGAGGTAGTCTGAGATTCAAATCATCGTGTAACAGATGTCAAAGCTGCTTACCATTCTCTGTGGGAGGGATATCCCTGGGTGCTACTGTGCTAAATACTCCCAGGCTCCATCATCCGTGGTAGGCTGACTCCACCAATCTGCGGCTTCTGTATCTGTGTCATCCTTCATAGTTTGAGAGGAATTGGGACAATTTGCCTGGAGAGTGGCGTTGGTTTCGATGCCGTCATCAGCCTGAAAATTGTTGGGAATTTCAGGCTCGACGTGCTGGTTTTGAAGCAGAGGAATCTTAAATTGTCGAAATGTTAGCATGAGAATTTAAGACTTTGTATTATCTGTCTGTTTTCGAGTCGTTTCTCCTCTTGACTAGCCTCTGTTCTTCGCTCACTCGCTCTAGATATTGAATCTTGGCGATGAGTAAATTCAGAAGAATCCGAATTTCCAGACATGATGATTTTGAGTGTCTATGGCTTACAGGATGGAAGTTTGTTCTGTGATTCAAGATTCCTTCGCAGAAAGTTATTGCGTAAGGTGTGAAGTAAAGATGAGTCTTTGATATTTGATTGTAGAGTTGTATCTGGCTAGGAAATCAACGAGGTAAAGAGATTAGAGGTAAAGTAATCTCGTATAGCGAAGGAGCTAGCACTGTCTCTTTGTACTAGTCTGGTAGCTCTAAGTGGTGAATTTTAGGTTCCTAGATAGAAATGAATTTAGGAAATATTGCATCTTGCAGCCACATATAAACATTCACTTTGCGGATCTTCAAGGTGGTCACGGCTGAAGGTCTCAATTTCACATTTTGGGACAGTCAAATTGAGTTGATTTGCAATTTCTCGCCCGAGATAAAGTCGCTATCCATATTTGCTACTCCTGAATATCCATCCAACTCTTATTATCTTACTCCTCCAAAATACTGCATCCTTCCCGCTTTCTCTTTCTAAATTAACCAATGCTATTATTCTTTACACCACACTCTGCTCCTCATCCCTTCTCTTCGTTAATCTGTCGGGATTTCTCGTCCACTCCACTATTCGGAGAAAGACTGCAGGTGGAATCGTCTTTCTTTGGCCAGAATTGGAATCAAATCCTGGAGAAGTTGCATCGTGGGCTCGGCGAGTTGATTCCTGGTCGACGAACTCCATCAGGTCTTCAGTAGTTGCTGGGAGCGTTGATCGCTTCCCAATGAGATCCATTAGACCCCCAACAGTTTTGCCCTGCATCCTAAAAGCCCAACTATGCAGCCTATCCTGCAACCGATTGTGTAACTCAAATAAACATTCAGTATCGCCGGCAACATAGCTCCTGGTAGTCTCGTCGATAGGTCTGTCTGTCAGCGGCCTAAATTCGTTCTTCTTGAAATAATATGAGCCGGCGCTCTTATCGTCAATCCAGTGCTCCAGCTCTTCTGGGTTCATGAAGTAACGGCCTTCTTCTTCCATGACTCTGGATAAGCTTAAAACCTTATCCTTATACCCACCTAAGCGAGATAAAAACTCCATGAGTTGCACGTCGCGAACTTTCCCAATTTGAATACCAAATTTATGAAATAAGGTATCCCAATCACCGCGGACATCCCACCAGAGCTGGATTCTGTCATGAGATTCCAGAATCTTTTTGAGAGACAGGCCATCCTTACTCTCACGCTCAAAAGTAACACTCTTGAGTTCCCAAACATCAAAGAGGTAAGTTTTCCCCATTGAGATTATCGTCATCGCCAAGAATGACAAATTTCCGTCACGACCAAAACCTCCTCCCGGAATACGCTCTCCCTTATCATCTTTCTCCGGGGTGCCTTCGCAGTCCAATGAAAGTTCAACTCCACCCTTAAGTTGAGAGAGGATGGGTAAGAATGCATCAAGCTTCTCGAGCGTGTTGATCATGATGCTTTCTTCGGGTTTTACCCGCTCTCTTTCTGTCACTAATAATATGGGGTTAGCATATATTTTTAACATAATGGAATAAAAATGTTACATAGCGAGTACATACCTTCCGCATTTTGGACATCCCAGTCCACTTGAGTGTCGATGTCGGCCCAATCAAAAGAGGGTTGCTCCTCCCATGTGCTTGGGCCGTCTGGTTGAGGCCAGGAGTCATTCACATCAGTATCAGTGGCCCAGTTGGATCCAGAAACGTCGGTATCCCACTCGCTGCTAGTATCTCCGTTTTTTGAGGCACATTCGGAAATTTCATCGCTTGAGGAGCACTCTTCATCGCTTGAGAAGTACTGAGCAGAATAGCATGAATCATCTGCTGTGAGAGATTCGCCTTCGAGTGTATGGTTATTGGTAGTTGACATCTTGATGGAATATCTTGGGTGTTCTGGGCCATAGTTAGTATTGATTTCTATGCATGGACATATAGATGAAGGGATTCTTGCTGCTCAGCATATTAAGAAGGAGAGATCCTATCAAAATAGCACAGCTAATGTGACACTCTGCTAGGAAGAAGACTTACTGTGTGTGAAAAGATACTTGATGTTCTTAGTATGAGCGACAGGCTCTGTGGAAGTTGGATGGTGGGTAATGAAGGTTGAGATAGAGTAGTAACAGAGTCTATTTGATGAAGTTATTCAAGTAAAATTTGTTGTAAGAATTCGGAAGGATGTTGAATTGCAGAGAAATCTATCTCTTATAAAGTAATTGGGGTCTAAATGGTACAGCCATGTACTAGATTTAGTTAACTGTATAATATCTTGTTTCGTTGGGCTAATTCGATGAACCGTATAATGCTGTGGTTTAGGTATTGTGATGATTCAGGGTCTACCGTATTATCCAATTTCGACAGAATCTGTGACTAGTATCGTTACTATGGTACAGCTATGCACTCGATCTAGTTGGCTGTATTGTGTCTTTTTACATCACGCTGATTCGACGCATTATATAATACCCTGAGTCAGACATCATGATGATCGTGAATGGTATAAGCGGGTTTGACAGTGTTGAATTTAGGCTTAGGGTACGGTACATATAGAGGAAAAGCCCTAGATTATGGACACATCGATAGTTACTTGAACTACGGGTTAATGAAAGTATATATATGGTACGGCAGTAGCGATAAATTTTTGAGCATCAAGAATCTTGGCTTTCACTTCGGCTAATGAAGGAGGTAGTCCTCGTGCACCAGAAGAAACTGAGCAGCACTAACCCTAGACATTTTTTCACAAGGAATGCGAATACAAGGTGGTGACGTCTGTGAAGGTCACAATTTTACACTTCGGGACAGTCAAATTGAGTTATTTCAATTTCTCAACTAATCAATCAGTATCTGGTATCAATCTTAAATGGAACCTCCTACACCTAGATTGCACAACTGAGTCTCACCCAAACTATGCTCATATATATTTGACTGGCAGGTCAGCCGCACAACCACTATCCATCTTTTTCTAATCGCCACGTACCTGGGGATCATTTGGTCTGAAAGCTCTCAATTTCCTTGTCTCGTTCTCTCCATGTCATTTTGCATCCGAGAAATCTCCAGGAATGCTTCAGGTGCCCTATACATTCCTTCCATGTCATTAGTTTTGTACTCCGGAGCCATTGCGAGTTCAGCTCGGAGGGTCGATTGCTTCTCGAGGAATGTCATCCAATCCTCTGAATCCTCTTCTGTTGATGGCTTGACGGTGGTAGTACACTTGGAGGTTCTATAGATTGTGGTTCAGGAATGGTAGCCTTTTTCTCTGCAACCACGAGGGCTTCGATAGGTTCTTCTAGCTTTGGAAGCTCTGCTGGATTTTCCACCTGTTCTGGGGCCTTTTTGGGCTTGGTAATCTGCATCTCGTTCTCCCAAACACTCAATTTCTTCTTGAGGTGTTCATACAAGAAGAACATGCAATCAGTATCACCTGCAATATACTTTTTGGTGATCTCGCTAATAGGTCGCTCCTTCTCTAGAACACCATATTTGAGTTCATGGTCGTTGAAGAAACTTTTGCCCCCTTCCTTCTCTGATAACCAGGTTTCAAGTTCTTCGCGGCTCATGAAGGCCAAACCATGTTCCCTCATGACTCGATAAAGCCCAACGATATTTTCTTTTCGTCCCTTGCGTGATAATAGCTCGAGTAACTGGAGGTCAAGAATTCTTCCAGGTGTAACGCCAAACTTGTGGTACAAGGTATCCCAGTCGGCCCGGACATCAAACCAAAGTTGGAGGTATTTGTTTGACCCCAGAACTTTCTTTAGTGACAATCCATCTTCATTCTCTTGTTCAAAGACTTGTACGTTGAGTTTAAGAAGTTCCCACACGTTTAAGAGGTATGTATTCCTTAGCGAGAGAACAGATAAGGAGAAAAATGTCAAGACTCTGTCACGACCAAACTTCTTCCCACCCTCGCAGTCACATCCAAGCTCTGCGACTCCTTCCCTTAGTTGTGATAGGATTGGTAAGAACTGGTCAAATTTCTCGGGTGTATCGACGATAATAGTCGTAAAGAATGGCTCTTTTACTTGGGGGGCTGAGGTTATTAGCATACTTTCTGATCAGATTGAATTGAGTTTCTTCTAAATACCTTCTGAATTCTCGAGGTCCCAGTCTGGTACCGCTTCATTGCCCCATACAAGAGAAAATTCCTCCTGTTTCGACGCTTCCACTGTAACTGGGATGGCCCAAGAGTTGAATTCGGTGTGCCATTGGTTCTCCGGCCAGCTATCGTCTTTAACCCCAACATCAATCTCGCACGTAGCGCAAACTTCGTCGTCTGCAGATACAGAACTCGGCTTCCCATCCGAAGAAGAGCTCTCGTTGTATTCTTCGTCGTCTTCTGGAAGGTTTCTATATAGATCATAAATCTCTGCCAGATCTGACACTGATCCCTAAAGTTATTATGTTAGTACGCTAGCAAAGCATCAACGAAGTACAGTGTGTCTAATAGTCCGGACTGCAGTCAAACAATAAAAGGCTTGGAACATTAAAACCGTTTCTGAATATTGAAGTCATTTAAACACTTCAGGTTGGTTAAATGGTTTGAACGAAATAATTATTCCATATGGATTGAATAATCAAGAGTCTCGCATTGTCAGACTGCAGTCTGGACTATTGGAAACACTGATGACGCATAGAAATAGATGAAGCATAGGGACATACCGATTCATCAAGACACGTTCCCTCATTCTCATCAAACTCTCTAGCGAACACAAAATCCCAGGTAGCGGACATAGTTTCGATAGTCTGAATGGTCTGAATACACGAGGTAACTTTTTGTACTAGACCCTTGGGCTGTGGGTGTCAAGGTATATGATTAGGTTGTGATGTTGTTGGATTGTGATACTCTTTTCAATGATGTTCAATATCCAAGTTGAAAATGTTGTAAGAATCCAGAAAGATATCGACTCGAAAGAGAATCTACCTCCCTCTTATAAAGTAACTAAAGCCCTAATAGTACAGCTATACGCTCAATCTAGCTGACTGTATTAAATTTTTTTATTATCGCACTGATTACATACACTAGGTCTACTGTATCATCGAACTTCGAGAGAATCTGTGAATGGCAGTGTCACTATTCGAGGATTTTAGGGGTTGGTACGGTGCACATAGGTGAAAAGCGCTGAATCACAAACATGGCGCTAATCACTGACTTGAGATACCGTACAAGGAAATTATATATATGGTACTGTACTGGCAATGACTTGCAGAGCATTCAGTGCACCAGCTTTTACTTCGGCTAATAAAGGAGGCCGTACTCGTGCCAAAATTTAGCACATTTGCCCAGCTTCTACCTCTGCCACCCGAAGAAGTTAAGCTGCATTAAGCCCTAGATATTCTTATCGCGAGGCATGCGGACACGAATAACGCTAACACTAATCCATGAGAAAGTGAGCAATTACTGTTCCGATCCCTGAATGTTGTGGACACATTCACTCGCTAATATTCTCTTGTTATGGAACTAAACCGTATTAGTACCATCTTTTTAACTAAGAATCGTTCATTACAACTACTGATTATACCATTAACAGTTTCGGAAAATTGTTCACTAACAATCAGACTCCTTACCTCGAATTACGAGCAAGACATCTCGCATCCTATAAGTCAAACCCGAGGGTTTCCTTGCGAGTTCCAGGTGAACCATCTGATGAAGCTGCCTTACTAATTAATATCTATTATCTGCACATAAATGGCTTTCCATCACGTCTTCAATCGGTGTACTACAGTAGTGTAAATATCGCAAATCCAACCTTGCACAATCATTAGATTCATGTGGGTATGCTTTACCATTGAAACGATCGTATAATTCTCCCTCGCCCTTCCAACTGCTAGAATCCCGCAATCAGATATTCAATGATGGTTCCCCCGTGACATGATGTCAAGATGAGCGTATGCGGCCGAGACAAGGTTATATTTCGAGCCGAATACTGTGGTGTACGAGCAATTTGCTGTGACGACTAGTACTGGGACGACTAGTATCCAATATCTAGGATGTGTCGCTTAAAATCAGACGATTATCCGCGAGAGATATTACGATACGGGAATGGACAGAAAGAATAGGTGAACATGAGGAGAAATTAATTTCTGTAAGGAATCGCTTCACTGTCAGTTAACGAATGATACCCTATGCAATCATATAGATGTTCGCGCAATAACCGAACTGTTAATATGCCTCCTGGATCTTGATTCTTGACCCCCTTGAGGATGTATTTAACCTTTCCAATCCAGCAGCATACTTCCAAATCATTGGAAAATTTCGTAATTTTGAAGCCCTTGTAGTGTTTGCCATTGTACGCTTCGTCAATGGATGGAGAATGAATAAACTAGGAGCAAAGTTTCTGGGGAATAACATGTCGGTTTATATACAACCGCGCTTGGTTTGTCTTAATGTATATGTTTATTGTTTGATCTGAGTTTGCTAAAGGTGTAAGGGCAAAGGTAATGACCTTGGATTTTATCTATAGTATTATTACTGAAGCAATTGGTCTTTCTTTTATATGGTCTTGTGGGGTTTGGTATAGGTATTTGTGAAATCGAAGTAATCATCTGCTCTGATCACCAAGGCTGTTTGTATATTCGGTTGCCAAAGCTTGTTCTGTATATTCTGCTGAGAAATTGATAATATAGGGACAATAACGGTCTAAGTATATATTTCATTTCGCTAAAGTTCAAGATCTAGTCTTGTTGCCTTCCAAATTGAATTTGAAAATATATTTTAGTATACTTTCCTACTTATGCTTTCTTACTTATGAAAATCGTATATAAAATGACGTCGCGCCGCGCCGATACAGGATGATAGGTTGCAATCCGCTGACTCAGCATACTCCTCCCCTCATTATAAAGCCGACATCGATATTCTGGCATCTTCGACGGATATCTTCAACACTTTGCCTTACTACTACTTTATCAATTGATTCTGAGACATTCCGATATTGAATTATCAATACATTCATATGTCGTCGCTATGGGACTACCAACCAGATGGCTGGCCCAAGTTCTTTACCCAAAAATACTACAGCCAGTACTGTTCTCACTGCGACCACGAAACCCCGGTAATTATAGCCGAGGACGACGTTCGACGGTATGAAGATGAATGCCGCAATTGCGGGTATGGACTCGAGAGCAATATTCCCACGGAGAAGCGACCGGAAGACTTCTATTATACTAAAAGCAGAGATATTACGGTCAATGCCAATGTTTTCACGTGTTTTAATCGCCTACCCCCAGAACTTCGATTGGCAATCTGGAAACTCGCACTCCCAGGACCACGGCTTGTCTTTCTTCACTATGATGGTAACAGCAATGGATACGTGTCACCTTCAAAGATAACAATACTATCAGCATGCCGAGAATCGCGGGAAATTGGGAAAAGAAAATACGTCAGGGCATTTGGTACGAAAACGACGAAGCCTACAACTTGGTTTAATTATGAGATCGATACCCTTTACATTCAAAGATATGCTCATGTATACGGTGGTAATCCCAATGACTTCCTCGATAAGGCGAAAGTGCGCAATCTGGCAATTCATCTACTAGAAATCAGGCACCCCCAGTCTACTATGAACCCTGAGAACAGGCTACATAAACTGCTGAGTATGTTCGGAAATATCAAGGTCTTGAGCAATGTACAGCAGCGACATGGCGACCCTCTTCGTCAATCTAAGAACTTAGAACTACTGAATCCCGTTAATATCGACCGACTTCTTGAATTCGACCGAGCGCACACTACTCACGAGAAGGATAAACTGAAACAAGTTGCACATGATGCTATTGGAGAAGTCTCTTTCGACTTTGATTTTGCTTCCGAGTGGCAATTGGAACTCGAATCTACTGCTGTGGATCAACAGAGTCTACAATCAATTCTTGATACGGAAAATATGCAAGAACGAGAGTTCAGAGATGAATGGGAACTAAGAGCAACTACATATGAGATGCCAGAAATCAGACAAATGATAGTCACGACTTCCTCATTGGCAGCGAGGATCAGAGGGGCCCAAAAGAGTTATGAAGAAGCTGAGGAGGCGCATAAGTCGGATATTTTTAACGCAATGCACAGATGTCTTGCTAAGAAAAAGCTCCCTGATGTTGATACATTCGGAGCGTAGATTTTCAAATATTTGAGAAGGTTGATGCCATTTGAAAAGGATTCAATTGATTGAGATCTCCGAGCAAACTCCCGAACCACGTATAAGAGGCAGTGAGTTTGACCCCAGTCTAGCCAACAGGCGATACACATGTAAGGATTTAGCAAGCTTATGGCCTACTAGACTAATAAAGATACACACAACTAATTATACATTTGTTGACTAGTTCGGAATTGATAGCATGCTACATCCTGATGGAAAGGATTCCGACGTTGATTCAGTTCATCGCATTTTGTGGCGCTACGTAATAACCTACTGTATTGAAGCTCGGTACCTGTGGCGCAGTCATTTGCATCACCCCGCCTCGACGTAGTAGTGATCGGCAACTATATCCTGCTTTGAGATCCCAATGCATAGTTACGTCAGGAGGAAATCACAACCTCCATGACTATTAGCACATATCGATATACCTGAATATAGAACCGCTCATCTTCGTTTTCTACCATCTATCACACTTGAGGATTACAATGGGGTTATTCAGGAAACAAGACAAAACTCGCGTTGAACCACCTCCAGTGGCACTTCCAATCTCATCAGACGAAGAAAATGAGATTTTGAACAATCACAATAATGAATCCTTCAGAAGTAGCAATATATCGAGTGCAGATACTCGGATAAATCAAAATGCAATCCAAAATCCTGGAACTGCGACAACCACTACAACTACAACAACTACCAGTACGTACTTCACTAAGCCTTTCTAATGGTTGAAAAGGGTCTGACATTTACAAGCCACAACAACAGTCCATAATGATGGTACAACCCATACTCAAACCCATCCATATGACCCCTCAGTCGATCCTCCTCCTGCGTCCTCACGCACTTACCCATTGAATGAACCACCTCAAGCAATTGAAACTTCTCAACATACTCAGACTCCAATACCTTCAGAAACAGAACCGCATTCTCTTCGAAGAACTAGTACCAGTGGCGGCCGTGTGATTCCTGAACGTTCACTACTCCGAAACTCCAATCCCGTTCCCCCTCTCGTAATAGACCGTACTATCGATCCAAAATTCTCCAATCCCGCAAATATCACTAGCACCAACACATATCCAGTCAACCCTCAACCCAATTCTCAGGAAAACCATGACGTTCACAACCAGAACCTGAACTCAAACCCAACCACAACCAATCCACCCCGAATACCAATCAACGAACAACAAACATTAAAGAGCCCCACAAAGCCCAACGTCAATTTTTCTCGTCCAGGAGGTAAACGAGAGAGTATTGCAAATGCGGCGCGAGGTATACATGGAGCTGGAGAGGCATTGAGAGGGAGTGTGAATTCGGCAATTGCTGGAGGATTTGGAGATCAAAAGGATTTGGAGCAAAACAGGGCAATCAAAGAGCAGGGGATAAAGGATTTTACTAATAGTGGGTTTAGAGAAAAGGCGGGAAATAGGTTGAGGAGGAGAAGTGGGGGAATTTCGAATGGAAATCAGGCTGGGGCTATGGAGGGGAGAATTTGATAGGATTTTGGGTTGAGATGATTTGCGGTTTTGACAGGGCTCACACGGCGGCAATAGTGTATGAACTGGCATTTGAGATTATGGCGTACAGGAAAGAAGATACAGGCAGTATAATATCCAATATTTAGTACGAGAGTATACAATGCTTACAGATTATCAAATATTTACCAAGTGGGTTTACTGCTTAGCACTTGAGCAGTGGTCGATGAATAGATTCTTTCATGTCTTTCTTTGTCCTTTCCATTTGGCTTCTTTATCACAATCCGTCCCACAATCCTATTATAAAGAACGACGTCGTGGCATCCCTTTGTCTTCGCGCTTTGTTATCACCTAACAACATCCAAATAACGTATAATTTTAACTATATGAACTTTCCTATTTCCCTTCCATTCTCCTGCAGATCATCCAACATCTCATCCATTCTATATATAACGACCAACAAAATCACATTGACAACTTTCAATTACCTACATATTGAAAAAAGAAAGTAACTCACCATGTCATACAGAGCCAAAGTCCCCGTATACAACACGGATAATGGCGAAAAGCCACCTCCATCTTTAGACGATGAAAGAATCAGTCCGGAACTATTCTACAAGCTAGCTGCGCTAGATTTAGAATCCGATATGGAATCCGATTCTGAGTTTGAAGAAGAGTATGAAGAGTATCAGGAGCCATATTATGGACGTGAGGGATATCGCGAACCCGCGAGAGAACAAGAATCCTACACACGACCACAATACCGACCTCAAGCCTCGACATATGCATCCGATGAACGATACTATCCAGCAAGATCCCCTTCTCCTCCAAGAGAAGAGTATCGTAGACCTCGTGTTCCTCATCCATCTCAAGAACAGTATTACAGCCACAGACAAGCAAGATCCCCTTCTCGCGAAAGAGAACACTATCGTAGACCGAATGTTCCTTATCCATCTGATTACTACAGTCCACCACCACCCCGCTCACCTTCTCCTCCTCCCACAAGACCAAGAAATCACCCCGAATCTCGATATCAATCTTCCTCCTCCTATTCCTACCCAAAGCATGCCCATTCAAATGCACGCGCAGAAGAATTGCGGGCCATGGAAGAGGAAAGAGAAGCAAGAGAAAGAATGAGTGAGAGACTTCGCGAGAGAGAAAGAGCTAGAGAGGCGAGGTTTCAACAACAAGAGGAAGGAGAAGTAAAAGAAAGAATGAGAGAGAGACTTCGCGAGAGAGAAAGAGCTAGGGAGGCGAGGGTTCAACAAGAAGAGGAAAGAAAAGTAAGAGAAAGAATGAGCGAGAGACTTCGCGAGAGAGAAAGAGCTAGAGAGGCGAGGGTTCAAGAAGAAGAGGAAAACCATGTGCGAGCTAGGAGATTACAAGAGGAGGAACGTCTTCAGGAACGTCTTCAGGAACGTCTTAGACAAAGAGAGAATGAGAGACATGAATCTCGCAAACCCAGATACGAAGAAGAGAGATACGAATCTCGTCGTCCACCTCCTACCCACTCAAGATCAAGCCCCAGATATGGACGTGATTACGAGAGAAGAGAAGTTCGAATTCCGGAACCCAAGTTTGGGGAAAGAATTAGAGTGAAGGTTCCTGAGGGATGGAAAATTGTGGTTGTGGCTGAGGATTAGGAAGTTAGGAGGAATGGTAAGGTAAAGTAAGTCGAGATATTTCCTTTTTTGGCGATTTCTTTGGGCGCGGGGATAGATTTCCTTGAGTCAGTTTCTTAGAGCCAGTTTCTTAGAGCCAGTTTCTTAGAGCCAGTTTCCTAGAATCAGTTTCTTAGAGCCAGT
>NGKJ01000110.1:32374-44279 GCA_002162495.1 Myriosclerotinia curreyana | reverse complement strand
TTTCTTAGAGCCAGTTTCCTAGAATCAGTTTCTTAGAGCCAGTTTCTTAGAGCCAGTTTCTTAGAGCCAGTTTCCTAGAGCCAGTTTCCTAGAGCCAGTTTCTTAGAGCCAGTTTCCTAGAATCAGTTTCCTAGAATCAGTTTCCTAGAATCAGTTTCCTAGAATCAGTTTCCTAGAATCAGTTTCCTAGAATCAGTTTCCTAGAATCATTTTCCTAGATCAATGTAAAATTTACCATGAGTAAACCAAAAAAAAAAAAGTTCCCGAGTGGGAATGATAATAAAATATTTTTTTCTTTTTTAAACAATTAGTATGTAATAGATATGTGAATAGTAAGTATTTCAGTGGCGTTTTATATGGTTGTGATTTCTTGGTGAGTGGATATGTGGTTTGATATTGATATTGGAGATTGATATTTGAGTTATATTTTGTATCAAGGCAGTAGATTGACCAAGTGGGTTAAGGGTTATTTTAATACGACTTTCTATACAGTACTTAGATCATACTTCACTTCTCTGGTAGGTCTCAATTTGTTTGGAACAAATTTCAAGCCTGCTATAGGATCCTACACTGCATTTTAGAATTCCTTCGGTTATATAGGGGTCGGATGGTCAAATATTTCTGTGTATCTGAGAGTTAGATATATACAAGCCTTCAACTGGAGTGAAGGTTGTAATTTTCGAGTCCTGAAAGGATAATGGTAAATTTTTCATGCTTTACGTTTTCCACATTCTCATTTAAGATAGATATCAAGGAATGGCATGCTGTTACAGCGAAGTGTAGAATAATAAATATCTTGTAGACTTCATGTCTTGGACAGTCGATTACATTGTATCAGTATGGGAAATAGGCTTGCACAGAATAATAATGAGAGTATAAGAGTTTTCGTAGGTAAAGTATGTTCACATCTACATCTTAGCATATGAATTGGATTTCCCACTCTCAATTTTTGAGAGGAGACAACAGATCAAGAACAAAAACGTCAAACGGCTAGCTCCCCTGCATTGTCGCGAAGATCAATTCCTTTGTAAGAACAATGCCACTACAGAACTACGTCGTATTTTCTTTGTTCGCCTTGAGCTTCTCTTTGTTCTCAACTTCATGAACAAGACCATTATTCCACCCCCCTTTCCCCCGAACAACACCCCCTGTAAACCATTTAATAGACCCCTATCCCCGTAACAATTTTAACATCTCCATAACACAAAACGACACTAGAAACCACATCAACCAAAGAAACATCAGCCCAAAGGACCCAAAAATCCAAGCCAAGATGTCGACCGAAAACCTCACCCTCGCCCCAGGCGAAATCCCCAACCCAGCCACCACCTGTCACGCCACCGAAACCTTCCACCACTTCTGCGGCCACATAACCACATCCTACACGCAACACTCCAATCTCTGCGCAGCCCGACAAAACAGCTCCCGACCCGGCACCGCAAACTCGCAATCCCGACCCGGAAGCTCCCAATCGGGAAGGTTCCGAAGCTCGACACTCAGCCGCATGGCCAGCTCCGCCTCATCCACCGCCTCCTCAATCCTCCGCAGCAGTAGCATTCGCTCCATTAGTGGAGGGTTAAAATCACTCACCGGATCCATTACCGGACGGAAAGAATCCACTCCGACGACTACCACGATTTCCGTCTCATTCTCCTCACGAGTTCCCTGTCCTCAACTTCTGGTTGAGCCACTCTATTCCTCTGGTCCTTGCGCGACATGTGTGTCGTCACTGGGACTGGGGTCTGGAGACATGGAGAGGGAGATGACGGAAGAAGAGGTTGAGGAGTGGTTGGAGAGGAAGCCGAGATTGGATGCGAAGTCGAAGGAGTGGGGGATGAAGATGAATGAGTGGGAGTGTGGGCTTAGGACTTTGAGGAAGGGGGAGAAGGGAGGAAGAATGCTGATTCAGGAAAGTGAATGAGGTAAGTGATCTTTTTCTTTCTCTTTGTGTTTGATTTCTGCAAGACAAGATAATACGCGATGCTACTAATCGTTAGGAGTTCTGTTTATTTGCGGGAGAACATCTCGTGTCTGTTTTAATACTTGGTAAGTAATATAATTTTTTTTTTCTCATTTCCCAAATAATCCTTTTTATGTGCAACAGTGTAACTGTTTTTTTATGGTGTGATCGATTCTCTTGAATCGTGTAATGCGTGACGACCGATGATAATAAGCATCAATAGCTCAAGTAAACGTGTAATCTGCCGTCAGAGTTAAAAATGAGATGTGTCCTTATACTTGACTTGCATACTTGACTTGCATCCCAATTTCTTTAAGCCAAGCGAAGATACTTCTATAAGTACCGTAATGTGGGATAATTAACCAGCAAAGACGTTCCCCTTCATTAGACGAAAACCCCGCATTATAGTATACACCCTCCCCCAAAAAAAACATTCCAAAAAGTCATGTCCTTACCATAGAATGAGACTACATCAATTACAAAACTAGATAGACTCTTAACAGTAACGCTTCCATTCTGTCCATCCACAAGAGTTTCACATCATACCTCTCATGAATACATCAAGGCAACAAGTGTACTACTCAACCGCCCTCGTATTGAGATGTATATTGTATTAGACTAGATTAACGGGTATCAATATATATATTAAAGTGATTCTTTCCAGTTCCAACGACAAAAGAAAACCTTTCGTCCGAAAAGTATGCATCCATCCATCCATTCCTTTCCTTTCCTTTCCATCCTTTCCTTTCCTTTCCATCCTTTCCTTTCCTTTCCATCCTTTCCTTTCCTTTCCTTTCCATCCTTTCCTTTCTTTTCCATCCTAGTATCCATTGCTCCCTTTTTTCCAACCCATTGCCGGATGGACCCTATCATACAAAGATATTATAATTTCCATGAACCCCATGAATAATGTGTAGTATGCTAATAATGTGTAAGATACTATTTTCCATAGCCTCGCTACTTCATATTTATCGCGTGGCCCAGGCGCTAGTACCCTCACAGCCAGAACAACCATCTTACAGCGCCCACTGCACCCCTTCCAATCCCCATAACCACCCTACACAGCACGACCATAAACCAAACGTACCACATTACCCCCACCAAGGCCCATTCCACCATAACCCACCCACCTCTTCTCACCCATCTTAATCTTCTTTTTCTTCTCCTCATCATCTTATCCATACTAGCCGTCAACTTATTGACTTCTAGTATCTGACTAGTGACCAGATCTTTCGAGACCTCATCTGCGTCATCCGCTGCTTTTCTCACCATCGGAGTTAAATTATCTACTAAACGGCCATGTAGAGCACCCATGTCATTCAAAAGCGTTTGTATGGTATTCACTGAGAAGATTTCTTGGGATTGTTGCCATAATTGTGCTGAAAGCTGAATATCGTCTCGAATGATGTTTGCTGCTACTATATGTAGCTGTGATCTCGGGACTGGGGGAAGAGGCTTGTCGGTAAGGGCAGCAATGCCCTCGTAGCATTTACCCTGCGCAGTACGAAAATCTATTGGCTCTGCGGCCCGACGTGTAACGTACATAGATTTCATACCGGAACTATAGAGACGAGTTTTGACGTAAGCAATGTCACGTCTCGTCATAGGGCCACGATGAACAGACACTCCACTATCAGAGTGACTCCATCGCCGGTTTGTCTCGAGAGACGGCCGTCTATCTTCATTGGCTTTGATGTGTGATAAGCCAGTGACTGGAATTGTATTGACTTTGCGACCGGGATACCCGAGTATGGCATTAAGTCGAGCATCTGCGTTACGAACACCTCGAGCATAGCTATCTTTGCGAGTTGAGGTATCAGATACATCAGAAACGCGTCGATTCGGTCCTTCTGGAGATGATGCTGGTGAAACTCCATCAATCTCAATTCTTGGAGGTTCAAGTCTTGATCTGGAAGAGTTCTCAATTTCCGAAGATTCTGCTTCGATAACTGCTTCTACTTTGCGGCTTTTTGTGGACCTTCCGCGATTTTCTAAAGGCGATTTGAAGGTAGGCATATCATTGATATAAGTCGGTATTGATTTGTCATGTGGTACGTCAAGTTCTGAAGGTCTCGAGTCTTGTCTATCAAGAATAACTGGCTTTTCGGTTTCGACTACTGGCGTATTATAATCTTCCATGTCAGATTCTTCGATTGAAGCTGCCGAATTATTCCAATCCCTTTTCCAAAGGAACTCGCTAACTCTAGCAACTGGTCCACGAGAGCCTTTGAACAATCCTCGAATGCCAGATGGTTCATCGCCTTTACCCTTCCGTAGACTAGTCTGCTTCTTAAGATGTTTTGTACTCTCATCTATTTCTCTTGTCATAAGATTTTTCATTGGACTCAAAGATCGATTGCGACCATTTATAGTATCAGGAACATGCTCTCTAGGATCGATTCTTGAATCAATGGAGCCAATAGAATCAATAGATATACGAGATTTGTCCGGTTCATATTCACCACTGCGGTCTCTGCTGTGTTCGCGAAACGGATTCATCTTGTCTCTGACCCGTGATAAGGCCCGTTTTCTATTTGGCGATGACCGGCGACTACGAGGTGATGAGAGATCCAGTCCAATACTGGGAACGAAATTAGATAATCTAGAGGCACGCATATGTGGAGAATTGGGTGCAGTAGTGTCGAGACCATCAAAAGAGTTTCGAGGACTAACACCCGGTACTTCAAGACTTGCTCGTCCGGAGGAAGTAGATTTGAAAGGATGCCTTTTATGAGTAGGCGAATCTTTGTTGATAGACTTCGAGTTGGACCTTTGTTGGTGCAAACTTATACTAGAATCTGATTTCTCCCCGCTATTGAGGATTGGGAGTATTGGGGCTTCAGTAGCTGAAATGGAAGCCTGTTTATCCAACTTGTTTGGTGTTACCCAATTAGACCCTCCCGATTCTTTCGCAAGCATTTCCAGCATCTGCTTCTCAAGAATATCTTTACCGTGATCATCTTGACTTTCGCTCGTCCCAATACGTCTCCGTCTTGAGAATCTTTTTATGTGTTCACTGTCGGAGGAATCAGAACTAGATCTGCTTCTGGATCGTAAAAAGCGAGAGCGTTCGCGGCTTGCACTACTACTGCTATGTTGTGCATGAGCTGCGTCATGTAGTTTGTGCCGAACTTTGGAGGCTGTACTTTCCAAATGCTTGTCTGAATCAACTTTAGAAGATCTGAATTCGGGGAGCTTAGTATCAATACGGAGGTCCAAAGCCGAATTCGACTTTCTGTGATGAGAACGAGCCGGTGATTTAAGGCTATCGAAATCTTCGGGTCTGCGTACACTAGATTGCCTGGACTCGATATTTCGAGGAAATATTGGTCTACCATTCCGGTCTTCGATTAACGTCTTGTTGTCACCCTGTTCCATCCAGAAAACATCTGCAAGCATATCTGCAGGATTGGTAACCCAGTCGATTCTTGGTCTCGCCAACTTAGGGACTGTTTGATTTTTACTTCCGGCAGACTGAGGTGATGTATGCGGCGAAGAGATTTCTTCAATAGTTTTTGAGAAGGGCGGTAGTGCTACATGATTTCCATTGACAAAATTATCACTGAGTGCAGCCTTTGAGACCTCGTCAACCCACCATGATACCTTATTGACATTTCCGAACTCCTGTGCCTCTCCGTCAATAGAGATCCGAGCTCGAGCACGCACTTTTCTATTTCTTATGTACTGTAGAGGATTATAGTGCCTCCCAAACACACGATGAGATTGTTCAGAAGTCGAGCCTGAACCTGATGTAGGAGACGAGAAAACAGGACCACCAGGACTGGAATGCTGATTCTTTTCTACATGTCCGGCTTTCAGAGGAGGAACGTACTGTAACAATCGACGGTACTGGGCCATGAGCTCAATTGCTTTCTTGGCTTTTTCTGCTCTTGCCAAGGTAGATGCAGAAAAGTGGTAATGATAGGTAGTGTCGCCTGCATCGAAAGCTATTGGCAAGGGGCTCATTTTTATGCCCGAAGAAAGTCGTGGAGAACTTGTGAGGGTTCTATCATTCCTGTCGGGCTTCGGTGAAATATTCCTGGACACTCTCCGTTGCTGTTGTAGATGGTGACGTAGACTGCCTCCAGTGGCCATCTCATCTCTGAAGCCTACAGCGCTTGTGGGTACTGGCGTAGATACATTACGCCTCGATGCAATTCTTCTGCTTTCGCTAAGATTCAAGGCCAAATTAACAATCTGGGCGGAATCAACATCAAGTCCACTCGTGACAGGCTTCTCCGATACATTTGTCCCTTGTCCACGCTCACTATGTGGTGTTGCATTCTCCTCAATTCTATCTTCCTCTTCGATTCCCTGGGTCGTCGGAGCGATGGCCACATTTGAAGCCAGAGGACTTCCTACTCCATTACTACTGCGCGACTGTCTTTTATTCTGTTTTGCGTTTGCTGATTTGCCTTTCAGGTCATGGAGTAACCCCCTACTGCGAGGTTGATGTTCTGCGGTGCCTGGGGACGAGCTCTCCGAGTTGCGATGAAATAGGGAGTTTGACAATAGAAATCCTCCGCCGCTTCTACTCTTGTTGTGGACCCTATGGTTGCTTCTGCCATCTTTCTTAGTCCTGTCCTCTATACTCGAATCTAAACCCCCCTGTGTTCCACCTTCCTCTTCGTTCAAGGTGCTTGTCGCAAAGCTATCCCGATTACTGGCTGCCGTACTAGATTCGCCGGTTTCGCTGCTATCATGACTGTATCTTTGTTTTGAACTCGAATATGTGCTTGAAGTAGCTCGGCGTTCAATCGGAGAAGTGCTGAAACCGTTTCTTATCGCGGCGTCGGGGGTAGAATGAGATGTCATGGCTTTCACTCGGTCGTGCTATCTGTATGCAGTAGCATCCAAGGCGTGAGAATGAGTGCTATCGCATATTGGAAATTTGATAGCACAGAAAAGGGTTGTCCAATAACTGCGAGTGTACATGAACAGATCATATGCCGGAGGTATGTTGATCCACAGGCCATTCGGTAGTTCTGACGCGGATTGATTTCACTGTTTCGGAAGCCCGACCATGCCAAAATAGTCAACAAAACAACATAAAATAACTGATAAAGGCCTATAAAAAGCTACAGCAAGTCACAGAAACACACAAGTCACATAAATCACATAGGCTACATTTTTAATGTTGATGGCAATAAAAAAGATTGGCTAACCTAATCTTTACAGGTATAATCACAGTAATGAACCCCCAAATGTGGGTTGAAACTCCTTCGTCCAAGCCATGAACGCCATACTTTTCTCCACTACATGCACCACCATTATTTTCTTATTCTCTTGGAGCAGCTTTCCCGGATTTCTCAATTTTTCTCCTCTTAGCTCTTAATGCCTCTGCCTCAGCATCTTTCTTCTTATTACTGTAAACCATCTTCTCTAAAATCTTCCTCTTCTTTCTGCTCATCATCATCTTAGATCTCTCCAACTCCTCATCATCTTCTTTCGCCTTCTTAGCCGCCTTCTTTTTGGCGTCGGTCTTGGCTTTGACTCTCGGGTCAACTTCCTTTTCTTGTAAAGCCACACCTGATAATTCCGCCTCAAGTTCTCGTTGACGTCGAAGAGCAGCAGTTTCTCCTTCATCATCATCTTCACTATCTTCAGCCTCGGAGAACCCGCCGAAAGACTCGTCAGCTTTCTCGGGAGCCTCATCAGATTCATCATCAGATCCAGCAACATCCATACCCTCGGCAGTCTCGTCTACATCCATAGCAGTGAGCAGATCTTGTTTCTTGACTGCTGTCTCATCCTCGGAAACATCTTCCTCATCCTCGCTAGCGCTATCCATTTCAAGTTCCTCATTTTCTCTTTCTTGATCTTCAAGAGGAGCCGATGGATCGTACTGACCACGTACCTTCCTGACAAAGGGACTCAAATGTGGTGGCAATTGTGCACCAGGTGCATACAAATCTGGTCTTTTGAGCTCTTCATCGTTGATACAATCCCAGATCCATTGTGGTTGAATGTATATACGACCAGGGACACGAGCTCCAGGTCTCAAGCGCTGTGCGGTTTGGTTGTCTTCCTTAACCTCCTCGTCTTCCTCGGGTTGAACTTGCACGGGTGGGCGATCAACCACTTGATGGGTAATCGACGGATCCAATTCATTATGGGTGAAGGCACCCTCTCCGAGAACTGCGTCCCAGCCAATACGCTTGCAGCCAAATGCCCGAAGAATGAACTCGAGAGGTTGGCGAGGGGTTTCCCTTGACAAGAAGAAAGTAAATTTTGAAAACAAAGTCGATGGATCTGTGGCGGAATATGAAGGTTGCATAAGAATATCACCACCTGGTGCGGCTGGCTCAAATTTATCAATGGTTTCGGTTGCTTGCTCTTCCTCTTCGTCACCAGCCGAAGTTTTGCTTGTCTCCTCGGCCTCCTCTGGCGCATTGAGTTGAAGCATTAATTTATCAATCTCTGCTTGAAGTTTTGGATCAGGCTTTGAGGCATCGCCATTGGTGATTTGTTTTGGTTGCTCAATAGCACCAATACCATTTCCTTCCAACGAGAAGGCTCCTAGACCTGCATCTTGATCATCTCTAGTCTTGTCGAATTTTGGTGGATATACCAATCCAACGGAAGTGTAGAGACGGAAATTGACGAAACCTAGTAGAGTTTGATAAAACTCTACGAAGGTGCCCATAATTCGGAAATCCACATCTCCAGTAACTCGTTGGTTGAATCTATAAGGTACGAGCCACAGAATATCTTGTCCTTGTATAGTCGCCTGGTAGTAGATTCCTTTGATAGACAAAAATGATTTGCGCAAGCTGTTCGAGACAATTAAAAAATGTTCGAATTCTAAACATAACTTTTCGCATCTTGCAATCATCTTTGCAGGAACAGTCGAGGTCGAAGGCAAGTTCGCAAATAAGAAGAGCATCGACAGACAGTCGTCAAGATCTCGTAGTGCATCGATGAATGTAGGATATCTCTCTCGAATGATATGATCCAAATTATATTTAGTCCTTCCAGTCTTCTCCGGTCTTGAAGCGTTGCGCTCAAGTCTTGCAGCATCGTGGGCATCTCCTCGTCCTAAAGCTTTCGAGATCTTCTTCTCTAAAGCTTTTTGCTCGCGGAAAGCATCGACAATCTTTTCGTGCAACAGCCATTGGATATCTTTTGTGTAGTAAAAGGTGGTTGAATGGGTCGAAGATTTTGATGCCTTCTTTTTATTTCTTGGTTCCCGAGGATAGATTCCTTTCCAAATACATAACTTACGAAAGTCTGGGAGACTATATGGTTCGATAGTTAGTAATTGATAGAGGAAAAAAGCAGAAGGGTAGATACAACAGAGAGGCAGTGCGACAGGAAGAGTTATAGATACAATTGATGATTATACTTACGATATTTGTAATTTCCTGACTGCTTGAGTTCTGGTAATAAAGTTCTTGGCTTGACCAGAAGTTCCCTTCTTCTTAATTCTACCCATTGTTTGCTGTTGCGATCGAAATTCGAATGCCAATGAAGATTATATCGTTGGGGGAGGGGGGGTTCTCGTTCCTCAACAGCAGAGAACTTTTTTTTATTTTCTCCAATCTCTCGTCGCTAAAATCAATCGGAAAAAACTTTTGCTTATGATTGGTCGGATTATCTCACCGCCTTGCACGGATCTTAATTCATCCCCAGAGAACAGAATATCAACAAATCGATTGATTGGTAGAGAGAGAGAGAAGAGAGAGTGTGTGAAGTAAAGTGAGTGAGATGAAGGTTGATGAAGCCATTGATGAAGGAGTCCAAAATCTTCGGGGTAGTTCACAGATCAAATTGAGCTTCATTCTTTTGCTCAATAATTCAATACTTACTTCATATCAACATCAATCATGAGTATCGATAGAAGCAAGGTAGCTCTTTTTGGTACAGCAGTTGCTGTCCGGTTGTTACTATTCGCATCCTTCCCGGCCCTTCCAGATTTGTTGACAGGACGAGTCGAGATATCTACTCCAGTAACAAGTTTTAAGAGATGTATATACTCCATGCTAATATGCCAGTATTGTTGAATCTTTGACTAATTCCTTATAGTACAAGAAGGTCTCTTTCTTTATAATCACAACGTCTCTCCATACGATGGTGGTGTCTATCATCAGGCCCCATTGTTCCTCCCTCTCTTCTCTCTCCTCCCAAGCTCTTCGATATACCCCGCATTCACGTATATACTATACATATGGGTGGATCTTTTGAGCGCGAACTCTTTGATAAATATAGCAGAGTCCGGAGAAGCAGGAAACTCGAGGCTTTTTACATCCCCTAGAAAGGACAAACGGTGGACCAGTTTCGCCATTGCTGCTGCATTCCTTTTTAACCCCTTCACCATTGCAACTTGCATTGGCCGCCCGACAAGCATATTCACAACTTGTGCTATACTCTATGCTATTTCAAAAGCATTGATCGGGGCTTCTTATACCTCGATGTTTGCCATAGCATTTGCAGCATACCTATCTATGTATCCCATACTTCTTTTCCCTCCTCTAGCTCTGCTATGCTATGATTGTCAACGTCCTACCAAACGCCAAGAGTCTTTACCATTATTTATCGCAATCAATGCTGCAGCTGTGAGTGGGTATCTATACTCACTTCTGCACATGTCGTATATCATCACAGGATCTTGGGAATTCTTATCATCCACTTATGGTGTCCAACTTCTACTTCCAGATCTTACACCAAATGTTGGACTTTGGTGGTATTTCTTCATTGAAATGTTTGACTCCTTTAGGTCATTTTTCCTTGGTGTATTTTGGCTTCACCTCTCCTCATATGTTGGAGGCTTGACGATTCGCGTGAGGCGCCAACCACTTTTTGTGCTCACAATACTCCTTGGGATATTTGCAATTTTCAAGCCATACCCATCAATATCCGATACTTCGTTGTTCTTAGGAATGCTCCCGGTATACAGTCACCTTTTCCCGTTGATGCGATTCGCCTTCTTAGCTTCCTCGACAGTGCTATATGCAACATTGTTAGGTCCTGCGTTTTACTATCTATGGATTTATGCCGGAAGTGGAAATGCCAACTTTTTCTATGCAATTACGCTCGTATGGAGCCTTGGATGGAGTGTCTTGGTTGTTGCGGATTTACTCTATGCCGTCCTTAGGGACGAATGGGAAGTCGAGCGACCAGAAATGAAGGGTAAAGAGGTCAGACAAATATAATTATGACATCAAGCAATCAGATTTGGGTTGAATTTATCATTGATATTTCGTTGGTGTCATGCGTTATGTCGTGACCTTCTATGAATCTATTTACAACATTGTCCTGAGTTCCCTCCCAAGGACGAAATTTTCATAATATATTCACGATCAACAGAACCAAAATCCAGGGTTCATCTATCCAAATTAGATCTATATCGCGCGATATCCATTCTCGACCGACAATGATGTTGCACATGCAAGTATGTCTCCCCTCTTCTTCTAATTCATTATAACTCAATTTTCGATTTACGCCGTAAACAATATTTTTTACGACTTCCTCTAGAATATCACCGATTCACTCTCGCTTTTTCTTCCTCTTTGCGCTTTCGCTTGTCCTGTTCCCTGGTCTTCTTCTTGGCGACTCTCTTGCGTTCCTCTTTTGCTTTTACCTCCATCTTAACTTGATTCGCTTTCTTTAGCGCATCGCTATTTCTCCATTCTTCTCTTCTCTTTTCTTATGCTTCTTTATTTCTTTAGCCATCTCCGCATCGACCGCCTTTGTATTTGCGACGCTCATGCGCCTTCTCTCCTCTTGTACTTTTCTCGCCATCCTTTTCACTTTACCTTCACACTTCATTCGTGACTTGACCTCGATCTGTTGGGCCCCATTGGTCAATACGAGATATTGATCAATATACCACCCCATTGATCAATACTTTGAAGCTAGTAGCTTCGGACGTCCCATTGATCAATGGGACGATTTTACTACCTTACTATAAAAATAATGAGGATATACTATTTGCTTTTTTTGAAG